>CAWVNZ010002974.1:0-90210 GCA_963930735.1 Dioctria linearis
ACTATTTTTGTACTGTCGTAAGTTTTAATTACGCCAGGGATTGCCTTTTCTACAGTAAGTTTTTCAAAAACTAATTTTTTACAGTCGCAAATTTTAATTGCGCCAGGGATTGCCTTTTCTACAGTAAATTTTTCAAAAAATAATTTTCTACTGTTGCAAATTTTAATTGCGCCAGGGATTGCCTTTTCTATAGTAAATTATTCAAAAAATAATTTTTTACTGTAGCAAATTTTAAATACGCCAGGGATTGCCTTTTCTATAGTAAATTTTTCAAAAAATAATTGTTTACTGTCGCAAATTTTAAATACGCCAGGGATTGCCTTTTCTATAGTAAATTTTTCAAAAACTATTTTTTTACTGTCGCAAATTTTAATTACGAAAGGGATTGCCTTTTCTATAGTAAATTTTTCAAAAAATAATTTTTTAATGTCGCAAATTTTAAATACGCCAGGAATTGCCTTTTCTATAGTAAATTTTTCAAAAATAATTGTTTACTGTCGCAAATTTTAAATACGCCAGGGATTGCCTTTTCTATAGTAAATTTTTCAAAAACTATTTTTTTACTGTCGCAAGTTTTAATTACGCCAGGATTGCCTTTTCTACAGTAAATTTTTCAAAAAATAATTTTTTACTGTCGCAAATTTTAACTACGCCAGGGATTGCCTTTTCTATAGTAAGTTTTGCAAAAAATAATTCTTTAATGTCGCAAATTTTAAATACGCCAGGGATTGCCTTTTCTGCAGTAAATTTTTCAAAAAATAATTTTTTACTGTCGCAAATTTTAAATACGCCAGGGATTGCCTTTTCTATAGTAAATTTTTCAAAAAATAATTGTTTACTGTCGCAAATTTTAAATACGCCAGGAATTGCCTTTTCTACAGTAAATATTTCAAAAAATAATTTTCTACTGTTGCAAATTTTAATTGCGCCAGGGATTGCCTTTTCTATAGTAAATTTTTCAAAAACTATTTTTGTACTGTCGTAAGTTTTAATTACGCCAGGGATTGCCTTTTCTACAGTAAGTTTTTCAAAAACTAATTTTTTACAGTCGCAAATTTTAATTGCGCCAGGGATTGCCTTTTCTAAAGTAAATTTTTCAAAAAATAATTTTCTACTGTTGCAAATTTTAATTGCGCCAGGGATTGCCTTTTCAATAGTAAATTATTCAAAAAATAATTTTTTACTGTCGCAAATTTTAATTGCGCCAGGAATTGCCTTTTCTATAGTAAATGTTTCAAAAAATAATTTTATACTGTCGCAAATTTTAAATACGCCAGGGATTGCCTTTTCTACGGTAAATTTTTCAAAAATTAATTTTTTACTGTCGCAAATTTTAATTGCGACAGGGATTGCCTTTTCTATAGTAAATTATTCAAAAAAAATTTTCTACTGTCGCAAATTTTAATTACGCCAGGGATTGCCTTTTCTATAGTAAATTATTCAAAAAATAATTTTTTACTGTAGCAAATTTTAAATACGCCAGGTATTGCCTTTTCTATAGTAAATTTTTCAAAAAATAATTGTTTACTGTCGCAAATTTTAAATACGCCAGGGATTGCCTTTTCTATAGTAAATTTTTCAAAAACTATTTTTTTACTGTCGCAAGTTTTAATTACGCCAGGGATTGCCTTTTCTACAGTAAATTTTTCAAAAAATAATTATTTTCTGTCGCAAATTTTAATTGCGACAGGGATTGCCTTTTCTATAGTAAATTTTTCAAAAACTAATTTTCTACTGTCGCAAATTTTAATTGCGCCAGGGATTGCCTTTTCTACAGTAAATTTTTTAAAAAATAATTTTCTACTGTTGCAAATTTTAATTGCGCCAGGGATTGCCATTTCTATAGTAAATTATTCAAAAAATAATTTTTTACTCTAGCAAATTTTAAATACGCCAGGGATTTCCTTTTCTATAGTAAATTTTTGAAAAAATAATTGTTTACTGTCGCAAATTTTAAATACGCCAGGGATTGCCTTTTCTACAGTAAATTTTTCAAAAAATAATTTTCTACTGTTGCAAATTTTAATTGCGCCAGGGATTGCCTTTTCTATAGTAAATTTTTCAAAAACTATTTTTTTACTGTCGCAAGTTTTAATTACGACAGGGATTGCCTTTTCTACAGTAAATTTTTCAAAAAATAATTTTTTACTGTCGCAAAGGATTGCCTTTTCTATAGTAAATTTTGCAAAAAATAATTTTTTAATGTCGCAAATTTTAAATACGCCAGGGATTGCCTTTTCTGCAGTAAATTTTTCAAAACACAATTTTCTACTGTCGCAAATTTTAATTGCGCCAGGGATTGCCTTTTCTATAGTAAATTATTCAAAAAATAATTTTATGCTGTCGCAAATTTTAATTGCGCCAGGGATTGCCTTTTCTATAGTAAATTTTTCAAAAAATAATTTTATACTGTCGCAAATTTTAATTACGCCAGGGATTGCCTTTTCTACAGTAAATTTTTCAAAAATTAATTTTTTACTCTCGCAAATTTTAATTGCGACAGGGATTGCCTTTTCTATAGTAAATTATTCAAAAAATAATTTTCTACTGTCGCAAATTTAAATTACGCCAGTGATTGCCTTTTCTGTAGTAAATTATTCAAAAAATACTTTTTTACTGTAGCAAATTTTAAATACGCCAGGGATTGCCTTTTCTATAGTAAATTTTTCAAAAAATAATTGTTTACTGTCGCAAATTTTAAATACGCCAGGGATTGCCTTTTCTACAGTAAATTTTTCAAAAAAAAATTTTCTACTGTTGCAAATTTTAATTGCGCCAGGGATTGCCTTTTCTATAGTAAATTTTTCAAAAACTATTTTTTTAATGTCGCAAGTTTTAATTACGCCAGGGATTGCCTTTTCTACAGTAAATTTTTCAAAAACTAATTTTTTACAGTCGCAAATTTTAATTGCGCCAGGGATTGCCTTTCCTATAGTAAATTATTCAATAACTAATTTTTAACTGTCGCAGGTTTTAATTACGCCAGGGATTTCCTTTTCTATAGTAAGTTTTTCACAACTTAATTTTTTACTGTAGCAAATTTTAAATACGCCAGGGATTCCCTTTTCTATAGTAAATTTTTCAAAAAATAATTTTTTACTGTCGCAAATTTTAAATACGCCAGGGATTGCCTTTTCTATAGTAAATTTTTCAAAAAATAATTTTTTACTGTCGCAAATTTTAAATACACCAGGGATTGCCTTTTCTATAGTAAATTTTTCACAAATTAATTTTTTACTGTAGCAAATTTTAATTACGCCAGGGACTGCCTTTTCTATAGTAAATTTTTCACAAATTAATTTTGTTACTGTAGCAAATTTTAAATACTCCAGGGATTGCCTTTTCTATAGTAAATTTTTCAAAAAATAATTTTTTACTGTCGCAAATTTTAAATACGCCAGGGATTGCCTTTTCTATAGTAAATTTTTCAAAAAATAATTTTCTACTGTCGCAAATTTTAATTGCGCCAGGGATTGCCTTTTCTATAGTAAATTTTTCAAAAAATAATTTTTTACTGTCGCAAGTTTTAGTTGCGCCAGGGATTGCCTTTTCTACAGTAAATTTTTCAAAAAATAATTTTTTACTGTCGCAAATTTTAATTACGCCAGGGGTTGCCTTTTCTATAGTAAATAATTCAAAAACTAATTTTTAACTGTCGCAAATTTTAATTACCCCAGGGATTGCCTTTTCTACAGTAAATTTTTCAAAAACTAATTTTTTACTGTCGCAAATTTTAATTACGCCAGGGATTGCCTTTTCTATAGTAAATTTTTCAAAAACTAATTTTCTACTGTCGCCAATTTTAATTGCGCCAGGCATTGCCTTTTCTACAGTAAATTTTTCAAAAAATTATTTTCTACTGACGCAAATTTTAATTGCGCCAGGGATTGCCTTTTCTATATTAAATTTTTCAAAAAATAATTTTATACTGTCGCAAATTTTAATTACCCCAGGGATTGCCTTTTCTACAGTAAATTTTTCAAAAACTAATTTTTTACTGTCGCAAATTTTAATTACGCCAGGGATTGCCTTTTCTATAGTAAATTTTTCAAAAACTAATTTTCTACTGTCGCCAATTTTAATTGCGCCAGGCATTGCCTTTTCTATAGTAAGTTATTCAAAAAATAATTTTTTACTGTCGCAAATTTTAATTACGCCAGGGATTGCCTTTTCTATAGTAAATTTTTCACAAATTAATTTTTTACTGTAGCAAATTTTAAATACGCCAGGGATTGCCTTTTCAATAGTAATTTTTTCAAAAAATAATTTTTTAATGCCGCAAATTTTAAATACGCCAGGGATTGCCTTTACTACTGTAAATTTGTCAAAAAATAATTTTCTACTGTCGCAAATTTTAATTGCGCCAGGGATTGCCTTTTCTATAGTAAATTTTTCAAAAACTATTTTTTTACTGTCGCAAGTTTAAATTACGCCAGGGATTGCCTTTTCTACAGTAAATTTTTCTAAAACTAATTTTTTACTGTCGCAAATTTTAATTACGCCATGGATTGCCTTTTCTACAGTAAATTTTTCAAAAACTAATTTTCTACTGTCGCAAATTTTAATTGCGCCAGGGATTGCCTTTTCTACAGTAAATTTTTCAAAAAATAATTTTTTACTGTAGCAAATTTTAAATACGCCAGGGATTGCCTTTTCCATAGTAAATTTTTCAAAAAATAATTTTTTACTGTCGCAAATTTTAATTGCGCCAGGGATTGCCTTTTCTACACTAAATTTTTCAAAAAATAATTTTATACTGTCGCAAATTTTAATTGCGCCAGGGATTGCCTTTTCTATAGTAAATTTTTCAAAAAATAATTTTCTACTGTCGCAAATTTTAATTGCGCCAGGGATTGCCTTTTCTACAGTAAATTTTTCAAAAAATAATTTTATACTGTCGCAAATTTTAATTGCGCCAGGGATTGCCTTTTCTATAGTAAATTATTCAATAACTAATTTTTAACTGTCGCAAGTTTTAATTACGCCAGGGATTGCCTTTTCTATAGTAAGTTTTTCACAAATTAATTTTTTACTGTAGCAAATTTTAAATACGTCAGGGATTGCCTTTTCTATAGTAAATTTATCAAAAAATAATTTTTTACTGTCGCAAATTTTAAATACGCCAGGGATTGCCTTTTCTATAGTAAATTTTTCAAAAAATAATTTTTTACTGTCGCAAGTTTTAATTGCGCCAGGGATTGCCTTTTCTACAGTAAATTTTTCAAAAACTAATTTTTTACAGTCGCAAATTTTAATTACGCCAGGGCTTGCCTTTTCTATAGTAAATTTTTCAAAAAATAATTTTTTACTGTCGCAAATTTTAAATACGCCAGGGATTGCCTTTTCTACAGTAAATTTTTCAAAAAATAATTTTCTACTGTCGCAAATTTTAATTGCGCCAGGGATTGCCTTTTCTATAGTAAATTTTTCAAAAAATAATTTTTTACTGTCGCAAGTTTTAATTACGCCAGGGATTGCCTTTTCTACAGTAAATTTTTCAAAAAATAATTTTTTACTGTCGCAAATTTTAATTACGCCAGAGATTGTCTTTTCTATAGTAAATTTTGCAAAAAATAATTTTTTAATGTCGCGAATTTTAAATACGCCTGGGATTGCCTTTCCTGGAGTAAATTTTTCAAAAAATAATTTTCTACTGTCGCAAATTTTAATTGCGCCAGGGATTGCCTTTTCTATAGTAAATTTTTCAAAAAATAATTTTATACTGTCGCAAATTTTAATTGCAACAGGGATTGCCTTTTCTATAGTAAGTTATTCAAAAACTAATTTTTAACTGTCGCAAGTTTTAATTACGCCAGGGATTGCCTTTTCTATAGTTAATTTTTCAAAAAATAATTTTTTACTGTCGCAAGTTTTAATTGCGCCAGGGATTGCGTTTTCTCCAGTAAATTTTTCAAAAAATAATTTTTTACTGTCGCAAATTTTAATTACGCCAGGGATTGCCTTTTCTATAGTAAATTATTCAAAAACTAATTTTTAACTGTCGCAAGTTTTAATTACGCCAGGGATTGCCTTTTCTATAGTAAATTTTTCACAAATAAATTTTTTACTGTAGCAAATTTTAAATACGCCGGGGATTGCCTTTTCTATAGTAAATTTTGCAAAAAATAATTTTTTAATGTCGCAAATTTTAAATACGCCAGGGATTGCCTTTTCTGCAGTAAATTTTTCAAAAAAATAATTTTCTACTGTCGCAAATTTTAATTGCGCCAGGGATTGCCTTTTCTATAGTAAATTTTTCAAAAACTATTTTTTTACTGTCGCAAGTTTTAATTACGCCAGGGATTGCCTTTTCTACAGTAAATTTTTCAAAAACTAATTTTTTACAGTCGCAAATTTTAATTACGCCAGGGATTGCCTTTTCTATAGTAAATTTGTCAAAAAATAATTTTATACTGTCGCAAATTTTAATTGCACCAGGGATTGCCTTTTCTATAGTAAATTTTTCAAAAAATTATTTTATACTGTCGCAAATTTTAATTACGCCAGGGATTGCCTTTTCTACAGTAAATTTTTCAAAAATTAATTTTTCACTGTCGCAAATTTTAATTGCGACAGGGATTGCCTTTTCTACAGTAAATTTTTCAAAAACTAATTTTTTACTGTCGCAAATTTTAATTACGCCAGGGATTGCCTTTTCTGTAGAAAATTTTACAAAAATTAATTTTTTACTGTCGCAAATTTTAAATCCGCCAGGGATTGTCTTTTCTATAGTAAATTATTCAAAAAATAATTTTTTACTGTCGCAAATTTTAATTACGCCAGGGATTGCCTTTTCTATAGTAAATTTTTCAAAAAATAATTTTCTACTTCGCAAATTTTAATTGCGCCAGGGATTGCCTTTTCTATAGTAAACTTTTCTAAAAATAATTTTTTACTGTCGCAAGTTTTAATTGCGCCAGGGATTGCCTTTTCTATAGTAAATTTTTCAAAAAATAATTGTTTACTGTCGCAAATTTTAAATACGCCAGGGATTGCCTTTTCTATAGTAAATTTTTCACAAATAAATTTTTTACTGTAGCAAATTTTAAATACGCCGGGGATTGCCTTTTCTATAGTTAATTTTTCAAAAAATAATTTTTTACGCTCGCAAGTTTTAATTGCGCCAGGGATTGCCTATTCTACAGTAAATTTTTTAAAAAATAATTTTTTACTGTCGCAAATTTTAATTGCGCCAGGGATTGCCTTCTCTATAGTAAATTATTCAAAAAATAATTTGCTACTGTCGCAAATTTTAATTACGCCAGGGATTGCCTTTTCTATAGTAGATTTTTCACAAATTAATTTTTTACTGTAGCAAATTTTAAATACGCCAGGGATTGCCTTTTCTATAGTAACATTTTCAAAAAATAATTGTTTACTGTCGGAAATTTTAAATACGCCAGGGATTGCCTTTTCTACAGTAAATTTTTCAAAAAATAATTTTCTACTGTCGCAAATTTTAATTGCGCCAGGGATTGCCTTTTCTATAGTAAATTTTTCAAAAACTATTTTTTTACTGTCGCAAGTTTTAATTACGCCAGGGATTGCCTTTTCTACAGTAAATTTTCAAAAACTAATTTTTTACAGTCGCAAATTTTAATTACGCCAGGGATTGCCTTTTCTATAGTAAATTTTTCAAAAACTAATTTTCTACTGTCGCAAATTTTAATTGCGCCAGGGATTGCCTTTTCTACAGTAAATTTTTCAAAAAATAATTTTTTACTGTAGCAAATTTTAAATACGCCAGGGATTGCCTTTTCTATAGTAAATTTTGCAAAAAATAATTTTTTAATGTCGCAAATTTTAAATACGCCAGGGATTGCCTTTTCTATAGTAAATTTTTCAAAAAATAATCGTTTACTGTCGCAAATTTTAAATACGCCAGGGATTGCCTTTTCTACAGTAAATTTTTCAAAAACTATTTTTTTACTGTCGCAAGTTTTAATTACGCCAGGGATTGCCTTTTCTACAGTAAATTTTCAAAAACTAATTTTTTACAGTCGCAAGTTTTAATTACGCCAGGGATTGCCTTTTCTATAGTAAATTTTTCAAAAATTAATTTTTTACTGTCGCAAGTTTTAATTGCGCCAGGGATTGCCTTTTCTATAGTAAATTTTTCAAAAAATAATTGTTTACTGTCGCAAATTTTAAATACGCCAGGGATTGCCTTTTCTATAGTAAATTTTTCAAAAAATAATTTTCTACTGTCGCAAATTTTAATTGCGCCAGGGATTGCCTTTTCTATAGTAAATTTTTCAAAAACTATTTTTTTACTGTCGCAAGTTTTAATTACGCCAGGGATTGCCTTTTCTACAGTAAATTTTTCAAAAACTAATTTTTTACAGTCGCAAATTTTAATTACGCCAGGGATTGCCTTTTCTATAGTAAATTTTTCAAAAAATAATTTTATACTGTCGCAAATTTTAATTGCGCCAGGGATTGCCTTTTCTATAGTAAATTATTCAAAAACTAATTTTTAACTGTCGCAAGTTTTAATTACGCCAGGGATTGCCTTTTCTATAGTAAATTTTTCACAAATTAATTTTTTACTGTAGCAAATTTTAAATACGTCAGGTATTGCCTTTTCTATAGTAAATTTTTCACAAATTAATTTTTTACTGTAGCAAATTTTAATTACGCTAGGGATTGCCTTTTCTATAGTAAATTTTTCACAAATTAATTTTTTACTGTAGCAAATTTTAAATACTCCAGGGATTGCCTTTTCTATAGTAAATTTTTCAAAAAATAATTTTTTACTGTCGCAAATTTTAAATACCCCAGGGATTGCCTTTTCTACAGAAAATTTTTCAAAAAATAATTTTCTACTGTCGCAAGTTTTAATTGCGCCAGGGATTGCCTTTTCTATAGTAAATTTTTCAAAAAATAATTTTTTACTGTCGCAAGTTTTAATTACGCCAGGGATTGCCTTTTCTACAGTAAATTTTTCAAAAAATAATTTTTTACTGTCGCAAATTTTAATTACGCCAGAGATTGTCTTTTCTATAGTAAATTTTGCAAAAAATAATTGTTAATGTCGCGAATTTTAAATACGCCTGGGATTGCCTTTTCTGGAGTAAAGTTTTCAAAAAATAATTTTCTACTGTCGCAAATTTTAATTGCGCCAGGGATTGCCTTTTTTATAGTAAATTTTTCAAAAAATAATTTTATACTGTCGCAAATTTTAATTGCAACAGGGATTCCCTTTTCTATAGTAAATTATTCAAAAACTAATTTTTAACTGTCGCAAGTTTTAATTACGCCAGGGATTGCCTTTTCTATAGTTAATTTTTCAAAAAATAATTTTTTACTGTCGCAAGTTTTAATTGCGCCAGGGATTGCCTTTTCTACAGTAAATTTTTCAAAAAATAATTTTTTACTGTCGCAAATTTTAATTACGCCAGGGATTGCCTTTTCTATAGTAAATTATTCAAAAACTAATTTTTAACTGTCGCAAGTTTTAATTACGCCAGGGATTGCCTTTTCTATAGTAAATTTTTCACAAATTAATTTTTTACTGTAGCAAATTTTAAATACGCCGGGGATTGCCTTTTCTATAGTAAATTTTGCAAAAAATAATTTTTTAATGTCGCAAATTTTAAATACGCCAGGAATTGCCTTTTCTGCAGTAAATTTTTCAAAAAAATAATTTTCTACTGTCGCAAATTTTAATTGCGCCAGGGATTGCCTTTTCTATAGTAAATTTTTCAAAAAATAATTTTATACTGTCGCAAATTTTAATTGCACCAGGGATTGCCTTTTCTATAGTAAATTTTTCAAAAACTAATTTTTTACTGTCGCAAATTTTAATTACGCCAGGGATTGCCTTTTCTGTAGAAAATTTTACAAAAATTAATTTTTTACTGTCGCAAATTTTAAATCCGCCAGGGATTGTCTTTTCTATAGTAAATTCTTCAAAAAATAATTTTTTACTGTCGCAAATTTTAATTACGCCAGGGATTGCCTTTTCTATAGTAAATTTTTCAAAAAATAATTTTCTACTTCGCAAATTTTAATTGCGCCAGGGATTGCCTTTTCTATAGTAAACTTTTCTAAAAATAATTTTTTACTGTCGCAAGTTTTAATTGCGCCAGGGATTGCCTTTTCTATAGTAAATTTTTCAAAAAATAATTGTTTACTGTCGCAAATTTTAAATACGCCAGGGATTGCCTTTTCTATAGTAAATTTTTCACAAATAAATTTTTTACTGTAGCAAATTTTAAATACGCCGGGGATTGCCTTTTCTATAGTTAATTTTTCAAAAAATAATTTTTTACTGTCGCAAGTTTTAATTGCGCCAGGGATTGCCTATTCTACAGTAAATTTTTTAAAAAATAATTTTTTACTGTCGCAAATTTTAATTGCGCCAGGGATTGCCTTCTCTATAGTAAATTATTCAAAAAATAATTTGCTACTGTCGCAAATTTTAATTACGCCAGGGATTGCCTTTTCTATAGTAGATTTTTCACAAATTAATTTTTTACTGTAGCAAATTTTAAATACGCCAGGGATTGCCTTTTCTATAGTAACATTTTCAAAAAATAATTGTTTACTGTCGGAAATTTTAAATACGCCAGGGATTGCCTTTTCTACAGTAAATTTTTCAAAAAATAATTTTCTACTGTCGCAAATTTTAATTGCGCCAGGGATTGCCTTTTCTATAGTAAATTTTTCAAAAACTATTTTTTTACTGTCGCAAGTTTTAATTACGCCAGGGATTGCCTTTTCTACAGTAAATTTTCAAAAACTAATTTTTTACAGTCGCAAATTTTAATTACGCCAGGGATTGCCTTTTCTATAGTAAATTTTTCAAAAACTAATTTTCTACTGTCGCAAATTTTAATTGCGCCAGGGATTGCCTTTTCTACAGTAAATTTTTCAAAAAATAATTTTTTACTGTAGCAAATTTTAAATACGCCAGGGATTGCCTTTTCTATAGTAAATTTTGCAAAAAATAATTTTTTAATGTCGCAAATTTTAAATACGCCAGGGATTGCCTTTTCTATAGTAAATTTTTCAAAAAATAATTGTTTACTGTCGCAAATTTTAAATACGCCAGGGATTGCCTTTTCTACAGTAAATTTTTCAAAAACTATTTTTTTACTGTCGCAAGTTTTAATTACGCCAGGGATTGCCTTTTCTACAGTAAATTTTCAAAAACTAATTTTTTACAGTCGCAAGTTTTAATTACGCCAGGGATTGCCTTTTCTATAGTAAATTTTTCAAAAATTAATTTTTTACTGTCGCAAGTTTTAATTGCGCCAGGGATTGCCTTTTCTATAGTAAATTTTTCAAAAAATAATTGTTTACTGTCGCAAATTTTAAATACGCCAGGGATTGCCTTTTCTATAGTAAATTTTTCAAAAAATAATTTTCTACTGTCGCAAATTTTAATTGCGCCAGGGATTGCCTTTTCTATAGTAAATTTTTCAAAAACTATTTTTTTACTGTCGCAAGTTTTAATTACGCCAGGGATTGCCTTTTCTACAGTAAATTTTTCAAAAACTAATTTTTTACAGTCGCAAATTTTAATTACGCCAGGGATTGCCTTTTCTATAGTAAATTTTTCAAAAAATAATTTTATACTGTCGCAAATTTTAATTGCGCCAGGGATTGCCTTTTCTATAGTAAATTATTCAAAAACTAATTTTTAACTGTCGCAAGTTTTAATTACGCCAGGGATTGCCTTTTCTATAGTAAATTTTTCACAAATTAATTTTTTACTGTAGCAAATTTTAAATACGTCAGGTATTGCCTTTTCTATAGTAAATTTTTCACAAATTAATTTTTTACTGTAGCAAATTTTAATTACGCTAGGGATTGCCTTTTCTATAGTAAATTTTTCACAAATTAATTTTTTACTGTAGCAAATTTTAAATACTCCAAGGATTGCCTTTTCTATAGTAAATTTTTCAAAAAATAATTTTTTACTGTCGCAAATTTTAAATACGCCAGGGATTGCCTTTTCTACAGAAAATTTTTCAAAAAATAATTTTCTACTGTCGCAAGTTTTAATTGCGCCAGGGATTGCCTTTTCTATAGTAAATTTTTCAAAAAATAATTTTTTACTGTCGCAAGTTTTAATTACGCCAGGGATTGCCTTTTCTACAGTAAATTTTTCAAAAAATAATTTTTTACTGTCGCAAATTTTAATTACGCCAGAGATTGTCTTTTCTATAGTAAATTTTGCAAAAAATAATTGTTAATGTCGCGAATTTTAAATACGCCTGGGATTGCCTTTTCTGGAGTAAAGTTTTCAAAAAATAATTTTCTACTGTCGCAAATTTTAATTGCGCCAGGGATTGCCTTTTTTATAGTAAATTTTTCAAAAAATAATTTTATACTGTCGCAAATTTTAATTGCAACAGGGATTCCCTTTTCTATAGTAAATTATTCAAAAACTAATTTTTAACTGTCGCAAGTTTTAATTACGCCAGGGATTGCCTTTTCTATAGTTAATTTTTCAAAAAATAATTTTTTACTGTCGCAAGTTTTAATTGCGCCAGGGATTGCCTTTTCTACAGTAAATTTTTCAAAAAATAATTTTTTACTGTCGCAAATTTTAATTACGCCAGGGATTGCCTTTTCTATAGTAAATTATTCAAAAACTAATTTTTAACTGTCGCAAGTTTTAATTACGCCAGGGATTGCCTTTTCTATAGTAAATTTTTCACAAATTAATTTTTTACTGTAGCAAATTTTAAATACGCCGGGGATTGCCTTTTCTATAGTAAATTTTGCAAAAAATAATTTTTTAATGTCGCAAATTTTAAATACGCCAGGAATTGCCTTTTCTGCAGTAAATTTTTCAAAAAAATAATTTTCTACTGTCGCAAATTTTAATTGCGCCAGGGATTGCCTTTTCTATAGTAAATTTTTCAAAAAATAATTTTATACTGTCGCAAATTTTAATTGCACCAGGGATTGCCTTTTCTATAGTAAATTTTTCAAAAAATAATTTTATACTGTCGCAAATTTTAATTACGCCAGGGATTGCCTTTTCTACAGTAAATTTTTCAAAAATTAATTTTTCACTGTTGCAAATTTTAATTGCGACAGGGATTGCCTTTTCTATAGTAAATTTTTCAAAAACTAATTTTCTACTGTCGCAAATTTTAATTGCGCCAGGGATTGCCTTTTCTATAGTAAATTATTCAAAAAATAATTTACTACTGTCGCAAATTTTAATTACGCCAGGGATTGCCTTCTCTGTAGTAAATTTTTCACAAATTAATTTTTTACTGTAGCAAATTTTAAATACGCCAGGGATTGCCTTTTCTATAGTAAATTTTTCAAAAAATAATTGTTTACTGTCGCAAATTTTAAATACGCCAGGGATTGCCTTTTCTACAGTAAATTTTTCAAAAAATAATTTTCTACTGTCGCAAATTTTAATTGCGCCAGGGAGTGCCTTTTCTATAGTAAATTTTTCAAAAACTATTTTTTTACTGTCGCAAGTTTTAATTACGCCAGGGATTGCCTTTTCTACAGTAAATTTTTCAAAAACTAATTTTTTACAGTCGCAAATTTTAATTACGCCAGGGATTGCCTTTTCTATAGTAAATTTGTCAAAAAATAATTTTATACTGTCGCAAATTTTAATTGCACCAGGGATTGCCTTTTCTATAGTAAATTTTTCAAAAAATAATTTTATACTGTCGCAAATTTTAATTACGCCAGGGATTGCCTTTTCTACAGTAAATTTTTCAAAAATTAATTTTTCACTGTCGCAAATTTTAATTGCGACAGGGATTGCTTTTTCTACAGTAAATTTTACAAAAATTAATTTTTTACTGTCGCAAATTTTAAATCCGCCAGGGATTGTCTTTTCTATAGTAAATTATTCAAAAAATAATTTTTTACTGTCGCAAATTTTAATTACGCCAGGGATTGCCTTTTCTATAGTAAATTTTTCAAAAAATAATTTTCTACTTCGCAAATTTTAATTGCGCCAGGGATTGCCTTTTCTATAGTAAACTTTTCAAAAAATAATTTTTTACTGTCGCAAGTTTTAATTGCGCCAGGGATTGCCTATTATACAGAAAATTTTTTAAAAAATAATTTTTTACTGTCGCAAATTTTAATTGCGCCAGGGATTGCCTTCTCTATAGTAAATTATTCAAAAAATAATTTGCTACTGTCGCACATTTTAATTACGCCAGGGATTGCCTTTTCTATAGTAGATTTTTCACAAATTAATTTTTTACTGTAGCAAATTTTAAATACGCCAGGGATTGCCTTTTCTATAGTAAAATTTTCAAAAAATAATTGTTTACTGTCGGAAATTTTAAATACGCCAGGGATTGCCTTTTCTACAGTAAATTTTTCAAAAAATAATTTACTACTGTCGCAAATTTTAATTGCGCCAGGGATTGCCTTTTCTATAGTAAATTTTTCAAAAACTATTTTTTTACTGTCGCAAGTTTTAATTACGCCAGGGATTGCCTTTTCTACAGTAAATTTTCAAAAACTAATTTTTTACAGTCGCAAATTTTAATTACGCCAGGGATTGCCTTTTCTATAGTAAATTTTTCAAAAACTAATTTTCTACTGTCGCAAATTTTAATTGCGCCAGGGATTGCCTTTTCTACAGTAAATTTTTCAAAAAATAATTTTTTACTGTAGCAAATTTTAAATACGCCAGGGATTGGCTTTTCTATAGTAAATTTTGCAAAAAATAATTTTTTAATGTCGCAAATTTTAAATACGCCTGGGATTGCCTTTTCTGCAGTAAATTTTTCAAAAAAATAATTTTCTACTGTCGCAAATTTTAATTGCGCCAGGGATTGCCTTTTCTATAGTAAATTTTTCAAAAAATAATTTTATACTGTCGCAAATTTTAATTGCACCAGGGATTGCCCTTTCTATAGTAAATTTTTCAAAAAATAATTTTATACTGTCGCAAATTTTAATTACGCCAGGGATTGCCTTTTCTACAGTAAATTTGTCAAAAATTAATTTTTCACTGTCGCAAATTTTAATTGCGACATGGATTGCCTTTTCTATAGTAAATTTTTCAAAAACTAATTTTCTACTGTCGCAAATTTTAATTGCGCCAGGGATTGCCTTTTCTATAGTAAATTATTCAAAAAATAATTTACTACTGTCGCAAATTTTAATTAAGCCAGGGATTGCCTTCTTTATAGTAAATTTTTCACAAATTAATTTTTTACTGTAGCAAATTTTAAATACGCCAGGGATTGCCTTTTCTATAGTAAATTTTTCAAAAAATAATTGTTTACTGTCGCAAATTTTAAATACGCCAGGGATTGCCTTTTCTACAGTAAATTTTTCAAAAAATAATTTTCTACTGTCGCAAATTTTAATTGCGCCAGGGATTGCCTTTTCTATAGTAAATTTTTCAAAAACTATTTTTTTACTGTCGCAAGTTTTAATTACGCCAGGGATTGCCTTTTCTACGGTAAATTTTTCAAAAACTAATTTTTTACAGTCGCAAATTTTAATTACGCCAGGGATTGCCTTTTCTATAGTAAATTTGTCAAAAAATAATTTTATACTGTCGCAAATTTTAATTGCACCAGGGATTGCCTTTTCTATAGTAAATTTTTCAAAAAATAATTTTATACTGTCGCAAAATTTAATTACGCCAGGGATTGCCTTTTCTACAGTAAATTTTTCAAAAATTAATTTTTCACTGTCGCAAATTTTAATCGCGACAGGGATTGCCTTTTCTACAGTAAATTTTTCAAAAACTAATTTTTTACTGTCGCAAATTTTAATTACGCCAGGGATTGCCTTTTCTATAGTAAATTTTACAAAAATTAATTTTTTACTGTCGCAAATTTTAAATCCGCCAGGGATTGTCTTTTCTATAGTAAATTATTCAAAAAATAATTTTTTACTGTCGCAAATTTTAATTACGCCAGGGATTGCCTTTTCTATAGTAAATTTTTCAAAAAATAATTTTCTACTTCGCAAATTTTAATTGCGCCAGGGATTGCCTTTTCTATAGTAAACTTTTCAAAAAATAATTTTTTACTGTCGCAAGTTTTAATTGCGCCAGGGATTGCCTATTCTACAGTAAATTTTATAAAAAATAATTTTTTACTGTCGCAAATTTTAATTGCGCCAGGGATTGCCTTCTCTATAGTAAATTATTCAAAAAATAATTTGCTACTGTCGCAAATTTTAATTATGCCAGGGATTGCCTTTTCTATAGTAGATTTTTCACAAATTAATTTTTAACTGTAGCAAATTTTAAATACGCCAGGGATTGCCTTTTCTATAGTAAATTTTTCAAAAAATAATTGTTTACTGTCGGAAATTTTAAATACGCCAGGGATTGCCTTTTCTACAGTAAATTTTTCCAAAAATAATTTTCTACTGTCGCAAGTTTTAATTGCGCCAGGGATTGCCTTTTCTATAGTAAATTTTTCAAAAACTATTTTTTTACTGTCGCAAGTTTTAATTACGCCAAGGATTGCCTTTTCTACAGTAAATTTTTCAAAAACTAATTTTTTACAGTCGCAAATTTTAATTACGCCAGGGATTGCCTTTTCTATAGTAAATTTTTCAAAAACTAATTTTCTACTGTCGCAAATTTTAATTGCGCCAGGGATTGCCTTTTCTACAGTAAATTTTTCAAAAAATAATTTTTTACTGTAGCAAATTTTAAATACGCCAGGGATTGCCTTTTCTATAGTAAATTTTTCAAAAAATAATTTTTTACTGTCGCAAATTTTAAATACGCCAGGGATTGCCTTTTCTACAGTAAGTTTTTCACAAATTAATTTTTTACTGTAGCAAATTTTAAATACGCCAGGGATTGCCTTTTCCATAGTAAATTTTTCAAAAAATAATTTTTTACTGTCGCAAATTTTAAATACGCCAGGGATTGCCTTTTCTATAGTAAATTTTTCAAAATATTATTTTTTACTGTCGCAAGTTTTAATTGCGCCAGGGATTGCCTTTTCTACAGTAAATTTTTCAAAAAATAATTTTTTACTGTCGCAAATTTTAATTACGCCAGGGATTGCCTTTTCTATAGTAAATTTTGCAAAAACTAATTTTCTACTGTCGCAAATTTTAATTGCGCCAGGGATTGCCTTTTCTACAGTAAATTTTTCAAAAAATAATTTTTTACTGTAGCAAATTTTAAATACGCCAGGGTTTGCCTTTTCTATAGTAAATTTTTCAAAAAATAATTTTTTACTGTCGCAAATTTTAAATACGCCAGGGATTGCCTTTTCTACAGTAAGTTTTTCACAAATTAATTTTTTACTGTAGCAAATTTTAAATACGCCAGGGATTGCCTTTTCTATAGTAAATTTTTCAAAAAATTATTTTATACTGTCGCAAATTTTAATTACGACAGGGATTGCCTTTTCTACAGTAAATTTTTCAAAAATTAATTTTTCACTGTCGTAAATTTTAATTGCGACAGGGATTGCCTTTTCTATAGTAAATTTTTCAAAACCTAATTTTCTACTGTCGCAAATTTTAATTGCGCCAGGGATTGCCTTTTCTATAGTAAATTATTCAAAAAATAATTTGCTACTGTCGCAAATTTTAATTACGCCATGGATTGCCTTCTCTATAGTAAATTTTTTATAAATTAATTTTTTACTGTAGCAAATTTTAAATACGCCAGGGATTGCCTTTTCTGTAGTAAATTTTTCAAAAAATAATTGTTTACTGTCGCAAATTTTAAATACGTCAGGGATTGCCTTTTCTACAGTAAATTTTTCAAAAAATAATTTTCTACTGTCGCAAATTTTAATTGCGCCAGGGATTGCCTTTTCTATAGTAAATTTTTCAAAAACTACTTTTTTACTGTCGCAAGTTTTAATTGCGCCAGGGATTGCCTTTTCTATAGTAAATTATTCAAAAAATAATTTTCTACTGTCGCAAATTTTAATTACGCCAGGGATTGCCTTTTCTATAGAAATTTTTCAAAAAATAATTTTATACTGTCGCAAATTTTAATTACGACAGGGATTGCCTTTTCTACAGTAAATTTTTCAAAAATTAATTTTTCACTGTCGTAAATTTTAATTGCGACAGAGATTGCCTTTTCTATAGTAAATTTTTCAAAACCTAATTTTCTACTGTCGCAAATTTTAATTGCGCCAGGGATTGCCTTTTCTATAGTAAATTATTCAAAAAATAATTTGCTACTGTCGCAAATTTTAATTACGCCATGGATTGCCTTCTCTATAGTAAATTTTTTATAAATTAATTTTTTACTGTAGCAAATTTTAAATACGCCAGGGATTGCCTTTTCTGTAGTAAATTTTTCAAAAAATAATTGTTTACTGTCGCAAATTTTAAATACGTCAGGGATTGCCTTTTCTACAGTAAATTTTTCAAAAAATAATTTTCTACTGTCGCAAATTTTAATTGCGCCAGGGATTGCCTTTTCTATAGTAAATTTTTCAAAAACTACTTTTTTACTGTCGCAAGTTTTAATTGCGCCAGGGATTGCCTTTTCTATAGTAAATTATTCAAAAAATAATTTTCTACTGTCGCAAATTTTAATTACGCCAGGGATTGCCTTTTCTATAGAAAATTTTTCAAAAAATAATTTTATACTGTCGCAAATTTTAATTACGACAGGGATTGCCTTTTCTACAGTAAATTTTTCAAAAATTAATTTTTCACTGTCGTAAATTTTAATTGCGACAGGGATTGCCTTTTCTATAGTAAATTTTTCAAAACCTAATTTTCTACTGTCGCAAATTTTAATTGCGCCAGGGATTGCCTTTTCTATAGTAAATTATTCAAAAAATAATTTTCTACTGTCGCAAATTTTAATTACGCCAGGGATTGCCTTTTCTATAGAAAATTTTTCAAAAAATAATTTTATACTGTCGCAAATTTTAATTGCGCCAGGGATTGCCTTTTCTATAGTAAATTATTCAAAAACTAATTTTTAAATGTCGCAAGTTTTAATTACGCCAGGGATTGCCTTTTCTATAGTAAATTTTTCACAAATTAATTTTTTATTGTAGCCAATTTTAAATACGCCAGGGATTGCCTTTTCTATAGTAAATTTTTCAAAAAATAATTTTTTACTTTCGCAAATTTTAAATACGCCAGGGATTGCCTTTTCTACAGTAAATTTTTCAAAAAATAATTTTCTACTCTCGCAAATTTTAATTGCGCCAGGGATTGCCTTTTCTATAGTAAATTTTTCAAAAAATAATTTTATATTGTCGCAAATTTTAATTGCGCCAGGGATTGCCTTTTCTATAGTAAATTATTCAAAAACTAATTTTTAACTGCCGCAAGTTTTAATTACGCCAGGGATTGCCTTTTCTATAGTAAATTTTTCACAAATTAATTTTTTACTGTAGCAAATTTTAAATACGCCAGGGATTGCCTTTTCTATAGTAAATTTTCCAAAAAATAATTTTTTACTGTCGCAAATTTTAAATACGCCAGGGATTGCCTTTTCTACAGAAAATTTTTCAAAAAATAATTTTCTACTGTCGCAAATTTTAATTGAACCAGGGATTGCCTTTTCTATAGTAAATTTTTCAAAAAATAATTTTTTACTGTCGCAAATTTTAAATACGCCAGGGATTGCCTTTTCTTTAGTAAATTTTTCAAAAATTAATTTTTACCGTCGCAAGTATTAAATCCGCCAGGGATTGCCTTTTCTATAGTAAATTATTCAAAAAATAATTTTTTACTGTCGCAAATTTTAACTACGCCAGGGATTGCCTTTTCTATAGTAAATTTTTCACAAATTAATTTTTTACTGTCGCAAATTTTAAATACGCCAGGGATTGCCTTTTCTATAGTAAATTGTTCAAAAATTAATTTTTTACTGTCGCAAATTTTAAATACGCCAGGGATTGCCTTTTCTACAGTAAATTTTTCAAAAAATAATTTTCTACTGTCGCAAATTTTAATTGCGCCAGGGATTGCCTTTTCTATAGTAAATTTTTCAAAAAATAATTTTATACTGTCGCAAACTTTAATTGCGCCAGGGATTGCCTTTTCTATAGTAAATTATTCAAAAAATAATTTTTTACTGTCGCAAATTTTTATTACGCCAGGGATTGCCTTTTCTACAGTAAATTTTTCAAAAATTAATTTTTTACTGTCGCAAATTTTAATTGCGCCAGGGATTGCCTTTTCTATAGTAAATTTTTCAAAAATTAATTTTTTACTGTCGCAAATTTTAATTGCGCCAGAGATTGCCTTTTCTATAGTAAATTTTTCAAAAACTATTTTTTTACTGTCGCAAGTTTTAATTACGCCAGGGATTGCCTTTTCTACAGTAAATTTTTCAAAAACTAATTTTTTACTGTCGCAAATTTTAATTACGCCAGGGATTGCCTTTTCTATAGTAAATTTTTCAAAAAATAATTTTTCACTGTCGCAAGTTTTAGTTCCGCCAGGGATTGCCTTTTCTACAGTAAATTTTTCAAAAAATAATTTTTTACTGTCGCAAATTTTAATTACGCTAGGGATTGCCTTTTCTAAAGTAAATAATTCAAAAACTAATTTTTAACTGTCGCAAGTTTTAATTACGCCAGGGATTGCCTTTTCTATAGTAAATTTTTCACAAATTAAATTTTTTTACTGTAGCAAATTTTAAATACGCCAGGGATTGCCTTTTCTATAGTAAATTTTTCAAAAAATAATTTTTTACTGTCGCAAATTTTAAATACGCCAGAGATTGCCTTTTCTACAGTAAATTTTTCAAAAAATTATTTTCTACTGACACAAATTTTAATTGCGCCAGGGATTGCCTTTTCTATATTAAATTTTTCAAAAAATATTTTTATACTGTCGCAAATTTTAATTACGCCAGGGATTGCCTTTTCTACAGTAAATTTTTCAAAAACTAATTTTTTGCTGTCGCAAATTTTAATTACGCCAGGGATTGCCTTTTCTATAGTAAATTTTTCAAAAACTAATTTTCTACTGTCGCAAATTTTAATTGCGCCAGGCATTGCCTTTTCTATAGTAAGTTATTCAAAAAATAATTTTTTACTGTCGCAAATTTTAATTACGCCAGGGACTGCCTTCTCTATAGTAAATTTTTCACAAATTAATTTTTTACTGTAGCAAATTTTAAATACGCCAGGGATTGCCTTTTCAATAGTAATTTTTTCAAAAAATAATTTTTTAATGCCGCAAATTTTAAATACGCCAGGGATTGCCTTTTCTACTGTAAATTTGTCAAAAAATAATTTTCTACTGTCGCAAATTTTAAATGCGCCAGGGATTGCCTTTTCTATAGTAAATTTTTCAAAAACTATTTTTTTACTGTCGCAAGTTTAAATTACGCCAGGGATTGCCTTTTCTACAGTAAATTTTTCTAAAACTAATTTTTTACTGTCGCAAATTTTAATTACGCCATGGATTGCCTTTTCTACAGTAAATTTTTCAAAAACTAATTTTCTACTGTCACAAATTTTAATTGCGCCAGGGATTGATTGCCTTTTCTACAGTAAATTTTTCAAAAAATAATTTTTTACTGTAGCAAATTTTAAATTCGCCAGGGATTGCCTTTTCCATAGTAAATTTTTCAAAAAATAATTTTTTACTGTCGCAAATTTTAATTGCGCCAGGGATTGCCTTTTCTACAGTAAATTTTTCAAAAAATAATTTTATACTGTCGCAAATTTTAATTGCGCCAGGGATTGCCTTTTCTATAGTAAATTTTTCAAAAAATAATTTTCTACTGTCGCAAATTTTAATTGCGCCAGGGATTGCCTTTTCTACAGTAAATTTTTCAAAAAATAATTTTATACTGTCGCAAATTTTAATTGCGCCAGGGATTGCCTTTTCTATAGTAAATTATTCAATAACTAACTTTTAACTGTCGCAAGTTTTAATTACGCCAGGGATTGCCTTTTCTATAGTAAGTTTTTCACAAATTAATTTTTTACTGTAGCAAATTTTAAATACGTCAGGGATTGCCTTTTCTATAGTAAATTTATCAAAAAATAATTTTTTACTGTCGCAAATTTTAAATACGCCAGGGATTGCCTTTTCTATAGTAAATTTTTCAAAAAATAATTTTTTACTGTCGCAAGTTTTAATTGCGCCTGGGATTGCCTTTTCTACAGTAAATTTTTCAAAAAATAATTTTTTACTGTCGCAAATTTTAATTACGCCAGGGATTGCCTTTTCTATAGTAAATTTTGCAAAAAATAATTTTTTAATGTCGCAAATTTTAAATACGCCAGGGATTGCCTTTTCTGCAGTAAATTCTTCAAAAAATAATTTTCTACTGTCGCAAATTTTAATTGCGCCAGGGATTGCCTTTTCTGTAGTAAATTTTTCAAAAAATAATTTTATACTGTCGCAAATTTTAATTGCGCCATGGATTGCCTTTTCTATAGTAAATTTTTCAAAAAATAATTTTATACTGTCGCAAATTTTAATTACGCCAGGGATTGCCATTTCTACAGTAAATTTTTCAAAAATTAATTTTTTACTGTCGCAAATTTTAATTGCGACAGGGATTGCCTTTTCTATAGTAAATTTTTCAAAAACTAATTTTCTACTGTCGCAAATTTTAATTGCGCCAGGGATTGCCTTTTCTATAGTAAATTATTCAAAAAATAATTTGCTACTGTCGCAAATTTTAAATACGCCAGGGATTGCCTTTTCTACTGTAAATTTGTCAAAAAATAATTTTCTACTGTCGCAAATTTTAATTGCGCCAGGGATTGCCTTTTCTATAGAAAATTTTTCAAAAACTATTTTTTTACTGTCGCAAGTTTAAATTACGCCAGGGATTGCCTTTTCTACAGTAAATTTTTCAAAAACTATTTTTTTACTGTCGCAAATTTTAATTACGCCAGGGATTGCCTTTTCTACAGTAAATTTTTCAATAACTAATTTTCTACTGTCGCAAATTTTAATTGCGCCAGGGATTGCCTTTTCTACAGTAAATTTTTCAAAAAATAATTTTTTACTGTAGCAAATTTTAAATACGCCAGGGATTGCCTTTTCCATAGTAAATTTTTCAAAAAATAATTTTTTACTGTCGCAAATTTTAATTGCGCCAGGGATTGCCTTTCTACAGTAAATTTTTCAAAAAATAATTTTATACTGTCGCAAATTTTAATTGCGCAAGGGATTGCCTTTTCTATAGTAAATTTTTCAAAAAATAATTTTCTACTGTCGCAAATTTTAATTGCGCCAGGGATTGCCTTTTCTACAGTAAATTTTTCAAAAAATAATTTTATACTGTCGCAAATTTTAATTGCGCCAGGGATTGCCTTTTCTATAGTAAATTATTCAATAACTAATTTTTAACTGTCGCAAGTTTTAATTACGCCAGGGATTGCCTTTTCTATAGTAAGTTTTTCACAAATTAATTTTTTACTGTAGCAAATTTTAAATACGTCAGGGATTGCCTTTTCTACAGTAAATTTTTCAAAAAATAATTTTTTACTGTCGCAAATTTTAATTACGCCAGGGATTGCCTTTTCTATAGTAAATTTTGCAAAAAATAATTTTTTAATGTCGCAAATTTTAAATACGCCAGGGATTGCCTTTTCTGCAGTAAATTCTTCAAAAAATAATTTTCTACTGTCGCAAATTTTAATTGCGCCAGGGATTGCCTTTTCTGTAGTAAATTTTTCAAAAAATAATTTTATACTGTCGCAAATTTTAATTGCGCCACGGATTGCCTTTTCTATAGTAAATTTTTCAAAAAATAATTTTATACTGTCGCAAATTTTAATTACGCCAGGGATTGCCATTTCTACAGTAAATTTTTCAAAAATTAATTTTTTACTGTCGCAAATTTTAATTGCGACAGGGATTGCCTTTTCTATAGTAAATTTTTCAAAAACTAATTTTCTACTGTCGCAAATTTTAATTGCGCCAGGGATTGCCTTTTCTATAGTAAATTATTCAAAAAATAATTTGCTACTGTCGCAAATTTTAAATACGCCAGGGATTGCCTTTTCTACTGTAAATTTGTCAAAAAATAATTTTGTACTGTCGCAAATTTTAATTGCGCCAGGGATTGCCTTTTCTATAGAAAATTTTTCAAAATCTATTTTTTTACTGTCGCAAGTTTAAATTACGCCAGGGATTGCCTTTTCTACAGTAAATTTTTCAAAAACTATTTTTTTACTGTCGCAAATTTTAATTACGCCAGGGATTGCCTTTTTTACAGTAAATTTTTCAAAAACTAATTTTCTACTGTCGCAAATTTTAATTGCGCCAGGGATTGCCTTTTCTACAGTAAATTTTTCAAAAAATAATTTTTTACTGTAGCAAATTTTAAATACGCTAGGGATTGCCTTTTCCATAGTAAAATTTTCAAAAAATAATTTTTTACTGTCGCAAATTTTAATTGCGCCAGGGATTGCCTTTTCTACAGTAAATTTTTCAAAAAATAATTTATTACTGTCGCAAATTTTAATTGCGCAAGGGATTGCCTTTTCTATAGTAAATTTTTCAAAAAATAATTTTCTACTGTCGCAAATTTTAATTGCGCCAGGGATTGCCTTTTCAACAGTAAATTTTTCAAAAAATAATTTTATACTGTCGCAAATTTTAATTGCGCCAGGGATTGCCTTTTCTATAGTAAATTATTCAATAACTAATTTTTAACTATCGCAAGTTTTAATTACGCCAGGGATTGCCTTTTCTATAGTAAGTTTTTCACAAATTAATATTTTACTGTAGCAAATTTTAAATACGTCAGGGATTGCGTTTTCTATAGTAAATTTATCAAAAAATAATTTTTTACTGTCGCAAATTTTAAATACGCCAGGGATTGCCATTTCTATAGTAAATTATTCAATAACTAATTTTTAACTGTCGCAAGTTTTAATTACGCCAGGGATTGCCTTTTCTATAGTAAGTTTTTCACAAATTAATTTTTTACTGTAGCAAATTTTAAATACGTCAGGGATTGCCTTTTCTACAGTAAATTTTTCAAAAAATAATTTTTTACTGTCGCAAATTTTAATTACGCCAGGGATTGCCTTTTCTATAGTAAATTTTGCAAAAAATAATTTTTTAATGTCGCAAATTTTAAATACGCCAGGGATTGCCTTTTCTGCAGTAAATTCTTCAAAAAATAATTTTCTACTGTCGCAAATTTTAATTGCGCCAGGGATTGCCTTTTCTGTAGTAAATTTTTCAAAAAATAATTTTATACTGTCGCAAATTTTAATTGCGCCACGGATTGCCTTTTCTATAGTAAATTTTTCAAAAAATAATTTTATACTGTCGCAAATTTTAATTACGCCAGGGATTGCCATTTCTACAGTAAATTTTTCAAAAATTAATTTTTTACTGTCGCAAATTTTAATTGCGACAGGGATTGCCTTTTCTATAGTAAATTTTTCAAAAACTAATTTTCTACTGTCGCAAATTTTAATTGCGCCAGGGATTGCCTTTTCTATAGTAAATTATTCAAAAAATAATTTGTTACTGTCGCAAATTTTAAATACGCCAGGGATTGCCTTTTCTACTGTAAATTTGTCAAAAAATAATTTTCTACTGTCGCAAATTTTAATTGCGCCAGGGATTGCCTTTTCTATAGAAAATTTTTCAAAAACTATTTTTTTACTGTCGCAAGTTTAAATTACGCCAGGGATTGCCTTTTCTACAGTAAATTTTTCAAAAACTATTTTTTTACTGTCGCAAATTTTAATTACGCCAGGGATTGCCTTTTCTACAGTAAATTTTTCAAAAACTAATTTTCTACTGTCGCAAATTTTAATTGCGCCAGGGATTGCCTTTTCTACAGTAAATTTTTCAAAAAATAATTTTTTACTGTAGCAAATTTTAAATACGCCAGGGATTGCCTTTTCCATAGTAAATTTTTCAAAAAATAATTTTTTACTGTCGCAAATTTTAATTGCGCCAGGGATTGCCTTTTCTACAGTAAATTTTTCAAAAAATAATTTTATATTGTCGCAAATTTTAATTGCGCAAGGGATTGCCTTTTCTATAGTAAATTTTTCAAAAAATAATTTTCTACTGTCGCAAATTTTAATTGCGCCAGGGATTGCCTTTTCTACAGTAAATTTTTCAAAAAATAATTTTATACTGTCGCAAATTTTAATTGCGCCAGGGATTGCCTTTTCTATAGTAAATTATTCAATAACTAATTTTTAACTGTCGCAAGTTTTAATTACGCCAGGGATTGCCTTTTCTATAGTAAGTTTTTCACAAATTAATTTTTTACTGTAGCAAATTTTAAATACGTCAGGGATTGCCTTTTCTATAGTAAATTTATCAAAAAATAATTTTTTACTGTCGCAAATTTTAAATACGCCAGGGATTGCCTTTTCTATAGTAAATTATTCAATAACTAATTTTTAACTGTCGCAAGTTTTAATTACGCCAGGGATTGCCTTTTCTATAGTAAGTTTTTCACAAATTAATTTTTTACTGTAGCAAATTTTAAATACGTCAGGGATTGCCTTTTCTACAGTAAATTTTTCAAAAAATAATTTTTGACTGTCGCAAATTTTAATTACGCCAGGGATTGCCTTTTCTATAGTAAATTTTGCAAAAAATAATTTTTTAATGTCGCAAATTTTAAATACGCCAGGGATTGCCTTTTCTGCAGTAAATTCTTCAAAAAATAATTTTCTACTGTCGCAAATTTTAATTGCGCCAGGGATTGCCTTTTCTGTAGTAAATTTTTCAAAAAATAATTTTATACTGTCGCAAATTTTAATTGCGCCACGGATTGCCTTTTCTATAGTAAATTTTTCAAAAAATAATTTTATACTGTCGCAAATTTTAATTACGCCAGGGATTGCCATTTCTACAGTAAATTTTTCAAAAATTAATTTTTTACTGTCGCAAATTTTAATTGCGACAGGGATTGCCTTTTCTATAGTAAATTTTTCAAAAACTAATTTTCTACTGTCGCAAATTTTAATTGCGCCAGGGAATGCCTTTTCTATAGTAAATTATTCAAAAAATAATTTGCTACTGTCGCAAATTTTAAATACGCCAGGGATTGCCTTTTCTACTGTAAATTTGTCAAAAAATAATTTTCTACTGTCGCAAATTTTAATTGCGCCAGGGATTGCCTTTTCTATAGAAAATTTTTCAAAAACTATTTTTTTACTGTCGCAAGTTTAAATTACGCCAGGGATTGCCTTTTCTACAGTAAATTTTTCAAAAACTATTTTTTTACTGTCGCAAATTTTAATTACGCCAGGGATTGCCTTTTCTACAGTAAATTTTTCAAAAACTAATTTTCTATTGTCGCAAATTTTAATTGCGCCAGGAATTGCCTTTTCTACAGTAAATTTTTCAAAAAATAATTTTTTACTGTAGCAAATTTTAAATACGCCAGGGATTGCCTTTTCCATAGTAAATTTTTCAAAAAATAATTTTTTACTGTCGCAAATTTTAATTGCGCCAGGGATTGCCTTTTCTACAGTAAATTTTTCAAAAAATAATTTTATACTGTCGCAAATTTTAATTGCGCAAGGGATTGCCTTTTCTATAGTAAATTTTTCAAAAAATAAATTTCTACTGTCGCAAATTTTAATTGCGCCAGGGATTGCCTTTTCTACAGTAAATTTTTCAAAAAATAATTTTATACTGTCGCAAATTTTAATTGCGCCAGGGATTGCCTTTTCTATAGTAAATTATTCAATAACTAATTTTTAACTGTCGCAAGTTTTAATTACGCCAGGGATTGCCTTTTCTATAGTAAGTTTTTCACAAATTAATTTTTTACTGTAGCAAATTTTAAATACGTCAGCTATTGCCTTTTCTACAGTAAATTTTTCAAAAAATAATTTTTTACTGTCGCAAATTTTAATTACGCCAGGGATTGCCTTTTCTATAGTAAATTTTGCAAAAAATAATTTTTTAATGTCGCAAATTTTAAATACGCCAGGGATTGCCTTTTCTGCAGTAAATTCTTCAAAAAATAATTTTCTACTGTCGCAAATTTTAATTGCGCCAGGGATTGCCTTTTCTGTAGTAAATTTTTCAAAAAATAATTTTATACTGTCGCAAATTTTAATTGCGCCACGGATTGCCTTTTCTATAGTAAATTTTTCAAAAAATAATTTTATACTGTCGCAAATTTTAATTACGCCTGGGATTGCCATTTCTGCAGTAAATTTTTCAAAAATTAATTTTTTACTGTCGCAAATTTTAATTTGCGACAGGGATTGACTTTTCTATAGTAAATTTTTCAAAAACTAATTTTCTACTGTCGCAAATTTTAATTGCGCCAGGGATTGCCTTTTCTATAGTAAATTATTCAAAAAATAATTTGCTACTGTCGCAAATTTTAAATACGCCAGGGATTGCCTTTTCTACTGTAAATTTGTCAAAAAATAATTTTCTACTGTCGAAAATTTTAATTGCGCCAGGGATTGCCTTTTCTATAGAAAATTTTTCAAAAACTATTTTTTTACTGTCGCAAGTTTAAATTACGCCAGGGATTGCCTTTTCTACAGTAAATTTTTCAAAAACTATTTTTTTACTGTCGCAAATTTTAATTACGCCAGGGATTGCCTTTTCTACAGTAAATTTTTCAAAAACTAATTTTCTACTGTCGCAAATTTTAATTGCGCCAGGGATTGCCTTTTCCATAGTAAATTTTTCAAAAAATAATTTTTTACTGTCGCAAATTTTAATTGCGCCAGGGATTGCCTTGTCTACAGTAAATTTTTCAAAAAATAATTTTATACTGTCGCAAATTTTAATTGCGCAAGGGATTGCCTTTTCTATAGTAAATTTTTCAAAAAATAATTTTCTACTGTCGCAAATTTTAATTGCGCCAGGGATTGCCTTTTCTACAGTAAATTTTTCAAAAAATAATTTTATACTGTCGCAAATTTTAATTGCGCCAGGGATTGCCTTTTCTATAGTAAATTATTCAATAACTAATTTTTAACTGTCGCAAGTTTTAATTGCGCCAGGGATTGCCTTTTCTATAGTAAGTTTTTCACAAATTAATTTTTTACTGTAGCAAATTTTAAATACGCCAGGGATTGCCTTTTCTATAGTAAATTTTTCAAAAAATAATTTTTTACTGTCGCAAATTTTAAATACGCCAGGGATTGCCTTTTCTATAGTAAATTTTTCAAAAAATAATTTTTTACTGTCGCAAGTTTTAATTGCGCCAGGGATTGCCTTTTCTACAGTAAATTTTTCAAAAAATAATTTTTTACTGTCGCAAATTTTAATTACGCAAGGGATTGCCTTTTCTATAGTAAATTTTGCAAAAAATAATTTTTTAATGTCGCAAATTTTAAATACGCCAGGGATTGCCTTTTCTGCAGTAAATTCTTCAAAAAATAATTTTCTACTGTCGCAAATTTTAATTGCGCCAGGGATTGCCTTTTCTGTAGTAAATTTTTCAAAAAATAATTTTATACTGTCGCAAATTTTAATTGCTCCAGGGATTGCCTTTTCTATAGTAAATTTTTCAAAAAATAATTTTATACTGTCGCAAATTTTAATTACGCCAGGGATTGCCTTTTCTACAGTAAATTTTTCAAAAATTAATTTTTCACTGTCGCAAATTTTAATTGAGACAGGGATTGCCTTTTCTATAGTAAATTTTTCAAAAACTAATTTTCTACTGTCGCAAATTTTAATTGCGCCAGGGATTGCCTTTTCTATAGTAAATTATTCAAAAAATAATTTGCTACTGTCGCAAATTTTAATTACGCCAGGGATTGCCTTCTCTATAGTAAATTTTTCACAAATTAATTTTTTACTGTAGCAAATTTTAAATACGCCAGGGATTGCCTTTTCTATAGTAAATTTTTCGAAAAATAATTGTTTACTGTCGCAAATTTTAAATACGCCAGGGATTGCCTTTTCTGCAGTAAATTTTCAAAAAATAATTTTCTACTGTCGCAAATTATAATTGCGCCAGGGATTGCCTTTTCTATAGTAAATTTTTCAAAAAACTATTTTTTTACTGTCGCAAGTTTTAATTACGCCAGGGATTGCCTTTTCTACAGTAAATTTTTCAAAAACTAATTTTTTACAGTCGACAATTTTAATTACGCCAGGGATTGCCTTTTCTATAGTAAATTTTTCAAAAACTAATTTTCTACTGTCGCAAATTTTAATTGCGCCAGGGATTGCCTTTTCTACAGTAAATTTTTCAAAAAATAATTTTTTACTGTAGCAAATTTTAAATACGCCAAGGATTGTCTTTTCTATAGTAAATTTTTCAAAAAATAATTTTTTACTGTCGCAAATTTTAAATACGCCAGGGATTGCCTTTTCTACAGTAAATTTTTCAAAAAATAATTTTTTACTGTCGCAAATTTTAATTACGCCAGAGATTGCCTTTTCTATAGTAAATTTTGCAAAAAATAATTTTTTAATGTCGCAAATTTTAAATACGCCAGGGATTGCCTTTTCTGGAGTAAATTGTTCAAAAAATAATTTTCTACTGCCGCAAATTTTAATTGCGCCAGGGATTGCCTTTTCTATAGTAAATTTTTCAAAAAATAATTTTATACTGTCGCAAATTTTAATTGCGCCAGGGATTGCCTTTTCTATAGTAAATTATTTAAAAAATAATTTTTTACTGTCGCAAATTTTAACTACGCCAGGGATTGCCTTTTCTATAGTAAATTTTTCAAAAATTAATTTTTTACTGTCGCAAATTTTAATTGCGACAGTGATTGCCTTTTCTATAGTAAATTTTTCAAAAACTATTTTTTTTACTGCCGCAAGTTTTAATTACGCCAGGGATTGGCTTTTCTACAGTAAATTTTTCAAAAACTAATTTTTTACTGTCGCAAATTTTAATTACGCCAGGGATTGCCTTTTCTATAGTTAATTTTTCAGAAAATAATTTTTTACTGTCGCAAGTTTTAATTGCGCCAGGGATTGCCTTTTCTACAGTAAATTTTTCAAAAAATAATTTTTTACTGTCGCAAATTTTAATTACGCCAGGGATTGCCTTTCTATAGTAAATTTATCACAAATTAATTTTTTACTGTAGCAAATTTTAAATACGCCAGGGATTGCCTTTTCTATAGTAAATTTTTCAAAAAATAATTTTTTACTGTCGCAAATTTGAAATACGCCAGGGATTGCCTTTTCTACAGTAAATTTTTCAAAAAATAATTTTCTACTGTCGCAAATTTTAATTGCGCCAGGGATTGCCTTTTCTATAGTAAATTTTTCAAAAAATAATTTTATACTGTCGCAAATTTTAATTGCGACAGGGATTGCCTTTTCTATAGTAAATTATTCAAAAAATAATTTTTTACTGTCGCAAATTTTAATTACGCCAGGGATTGCCTTTTCTATAGTAAATTATTCAAAAACTAATTTTTAACTGTCGCAAGTTTTAATTACGCCAGGGATTGCCTTTTCTATAGTAAATTTTTCACAAATTAATTTTTTACTGTAGCAAATTTTAAATACGCCAGGGATTGCCTTTTCTATAGTAAATTTTTCAAAAAATAATTTTTTACTGTCGCAAATTTCAAATACGCCAGGAATTGCCTTTTCTACAGTAAATTGTTCAAAAAATAATTTTCTACTGTCGCAAATTTTAATTGCGCCAGGGATTGCCTTTTCTATAGTAAGTTTTTCAAAAAATAATTTTATACTGTCGCAAATTTTAATTGCGCCAGGGATTGCCTTTTCTATAGTAAATTATTCAAAAAATAATTTTATACTGTCGCAAATTTTTATTACGCCAGGGATTGCCTTTTCTACAGTAAATTTTTCAAAAACTAATTTTTTACTGTCGCAAATTTTAATTACGCCAGGGATTGCCTTTTCTATAGTAAATTTTGCAAAAATTAATTTTTTACTGCCGCAAATTTTAAATCCGCCAGGGATTGTCTTTTCTATAGTAAATTATTCAAAAAAAAATTTTTTACTGTCGCAAATTTTAATTACGCCAGGGATTGCCTTTTCTATAGTAAATTTTTCAAAAAATAATGTTTAACTGTCGCAAGTTTTAATGACGCCAGGGATTGCCTTTTCTATAGTAAATTTTTCAGAAATTAATTTTTTACTGTAGGAAATTTTAAATACGCCAGGGATTGCCTTTTCTATAGTAAATTTTTCACAAAATAATTTTTTACTGTCGCAAATTTTAAATACGCCAGGGATTGCCCTTTCTACATTAAATTTTTCAAAAAATAATTTTCTACTGTCGCAAATTTTAATTGCGCCAGGGATTGCCTTTTCTATAGAAAATTTTTCAAAAAATAATTTTATACTGTCGCAAATTTTAATTGCGACAGGGATTGCCTTTTCTATAGAAAATTTTTCAAAAAATAATTTTATACTGTCGCAAATTTTAATTGCGACAGGGATTGCCTTTTCTATAGTAAATTATTCAAAAAATAATGTTTTACTGTCGCAAATTTTAATTACGCTAGGGATTGCCTTTTCTATAGTAAATTATTCAAAAACTAATTTTTAATTGTCGCAAGTTTTAACTACGCCAGGGATTGCCTTTTCTATAGTATATTTTTCACAAATTAATTTTTTACTGTAGCAAATTTTAAATACGCCAGGGATTGCCTTTTCTATACTTAATTTTTCAAAAAATAATTTTTTACTGTCGCAAATTTCAAATACGCCAGGGATTGCCTTTTCTACAGTAAATTTTTCAAAAAATAATTTTTAACTGTCGCAAGTTTTAATTACGCCAGGGATTGCCTTTTCTATAGTATATTTTTCACAAATTAATTTTTTACTGTAGCAAATTTTAAATACGCCAGGGATTGCCTTTTCTACAGTAAATTTTTGAAAAAATAATTTTTTTACTGTCGCAAATTTTAATTACGCCAGGGATTGCCTTTTCTATAGTAAATTATTCAAAAACTAATTTTTAACTGTCGCAAGTTTTAATTACGCCAGGGATTGCCTTTTCTATAGTATATTTTTCACAAATTAATTTTTTACTGTAGCAAATTTTAAATACGCCAGGGATTGCCTTTTCTATAGTAAATTTTTCAAAAAATAATTTTTTACTGTCGCAAATTTCAAATACGCCAGGAATTGCCTTTTCTACAGTAAATTGTTCAAAAAATAATTTTCTACTGTCGCAAATTTTAATTGCGCCAGGGATTGCCTTTTCTATAGTAAGTTTTTGAAAAAATAATTTTATACTGTCGCAAATTTTAATTGCGCCAGGGATTGCCTTTTCTATAGTAAATTATTCAAAAAATAATTTTTTACTGTCGCAAATTTTTATTACGCCAGGGATTGCCTTTTCTACAGTAAATTTTTCAAAAACTAATTTTTTATTGTCGCAAATTTTAATTACGCCAGGGATTGCCTTTTCTATAGTAAATTTTGCAAAAATTAATTTTTTACTGCCGCAAATTTTAAATCCGCCAGGGATTGTCTTTTCTATAGTAAATTATTCAAAAAATAATTTTTTACTGTCGCAAATTTTAATTACGCCAGGGATTGCCCTTTCTATAGTAAATTTTTCAAAAAATAATGTTTAACTGTCGCAAGTTTTAATGACGCCAGGGATTGCCTTTTCTATAGTAAATTTTTCACAAATTAATTTTTTACTGTAGCAAATTTTAAATACGCCAGGGATTGCCTTTTCTACAGTAAATTTTTGAAAAAATAATTTTTTACTGTCGCAAATTTTAAATACGCCAGGGGTTGCCTTTTCTATAGTAAATTTTTCAGAAATTAATATTTTACTGTAGGAAATTTTAAATACGCCAGGGATTGCCTTTTCTATAGTAAATTTTTCACAAAATAATTTTTTACTGTCGCAAATTTAAAATACGCCAGGGATTGCCTTTTCTACATTAAATTTTTCAAAAAATAATTTTCTACTGTCGCAAATTTTAATTGCGCCAGGGATTGCCTTTTCTATAGAAAATTTTTCAAAAAATAATTTTATACTGTCGCAAATTTTAATTGCGACAGGGATTGCCTTTTCTATAGTAAATTATTCAAAAAATAATGTTTTACTGTCGCAAATTTTAATTACGCTAGGGATTGCCCTGTCTATAGTAAATTATTCAAAAACTAATTTTTAACTGTCGCAAGTTTTAACTACGCCAGGGATTGCCTTTTCTATAGTATATTTTTCACAAATTAATTTTCTACTGTAGCAAATTTTAAATACGCCAGGGATTGCCTTTTCTATACTTAATTTTTCAAAAAATAATTTTTTACTGTCGCAAATTTAAAATACGCCAGGGATTGCCTTTGCTACAGTAAATATTTCAAAAAATAATTTTATACTGTCGCAAATTTTAATTGCGCCAGGGATTGCCTTTTCTATAGTAAATTATTTAAAAAATAATTTTTTACTGTCGCAAATTTTAATTGCGCCAGGTATTGCCTTTTCTATAGTAAATTTTTCAAAAAATAATTTTCTACTGTCGCAAATTTTAATTGCGCCAGGGATTGCCTTTTCTACAGTAAATTTTTCAAAAAATAATTTTATACTGTCGCAAATTTTAATTGCGCCAGGGATTGCCTTTTCTATAGTAAATTATTCAATAACTAATTTTTAACTGTCGCAAGTTTTAATTACGCCAGGGATAGCCTTTTCTATAGTAAGTTTTTCACAAATTAATTTTTTGCTGTAGCAAATTTTAAATACGCCAGGGATTGCCTTTTCTAAAGTAAATTTTTCAAAAAATAATTTTTTACTGTCGCAAATTTTAAATACGCCAGGGATTGCCTTTTCTATAGTAAATTTTTCAAAAAATAATTTTTTACTGTCGCAAGTTTTAATTGCGCCAGGGATTGCCTTTTCTACAGTAAATTTTTCAAAAAATAATTTTTTACTGTCGCAAATTTTAATTGCGCCAGGGATTGCCTTTTCTATAGTAAATTTTGCAAAAAATAATTTTTTAATATCGCAAATTTTAAATACGCCAGTGATTGCCTTTTCTGCAGTAAATTCTTCAAAAAATAATTTTCTACTGTCGCAAATTTTAATTGCGCCAGGGTTTGCCTTTTCTGTAGTAAATTTTTCAAAAAATAATTTTATACTGTCGCAAATTTTAATTGCGCCAGGGATTGCCTTTTCTATAGTAAATTTTTCAAAAAATAATTTTATACTGTCGCAAATTTTAATTACGCCAGGGATTGGCATTTCTACAGTAAATTTTTCAAAAATTAATTTTTTACTGTCGCAAATTTTAATTGCGACAGGGATTGCCTTTTCTATAGTAAATTTTTCAAAAACTAATTTTCTACTGTCGCAAATTTTAATTGCGCCAGGGATTGCCTTTTCTATAGTAAATTATTCAAAAAATAATTTGCTACTTTCGCAAATTTTAATTACGCCAGGGATTGCCTTTTCTATAGTAAATTTTTCAGAAATTAATTTTTTACTGTAGCAAATTTTAAATACGCCAGGGATTGCCTTTTCTATAGTAAATTTTTCAAAAAATAATTGTTTACTGTCGCAAATTTTAAATACGCCAGGGATTGCCTTTTCTACAGTAAATTTTTCAAAAAATAGTTTTCTACTGTCGCAAATTTTAATTGCGCCAGGGATTGCCTTTTCTATAGTAAATTTTTCAAAAATTATTTTTTTACTGTCGCAAGTTTTAATTACGCCACGGATTGCCTTTTCTACAGTAAATTTTTCAAAAACTAATTTTATACAGTCGCAAATTTTAATTACGCCAGGGATTGCCTTTTCTACAGTAAGATTTTCACAAATTAATTTTTTACTGTAGCATATTTTAAATACGCCAGGGATTGCCTTTTCCATAGTAAATTTTTCAAAAAATAATTTTTTACTGTCGCAAATTTTAAATACGCCAGGGATTGCCTTTTCTATAGTAAATTTTTCAAAAAATAATTTTTTACTGTCGCAAGTTTTAATTGCGCCAGGGATTGCCTTTTCTACAGTAAATTTTTCAAAAAATAATTTTTTACTGTCGCAAATTTTAATTACGCCAGGGATTGCCTTTTCTATAGTAAATATTGCAAAAAATAATTTTTTAATGTCGCAAATTTTAAATACGCCAGGGATTGCCTTTTCTGCAGTAAATTTTTCAAAAAAATAATTTTCTACTGTCGCAAATTTTAATTGCGCCAGGGATTGCCTTTTCTATAGTAAATTTTTCAAAAAATAATTTTATACTGTCGCAAATTTTAATTGCTCCAGGGATTACCTTTTCTATAGTAAATTTTTCAAAAAATAATTTTATACTGTCGCAAATTTTAATTACGCCAGGGATTGCCTTTTCTACAGTAAATTTTTCAAAAATTAATTTTTCACTGTCGCAAATTTTAATTGCGACAGGGATTGCCTTTTCTATAGTAAATTTTTCAAAAACTAATTTTCTACTGTCGCAAATTTTAATTGCGCCAGGGATTGCCTTTTCTATAGTAAATTATTCAAAAAATTATTTGCTACTGTCGCAAATTTTAATTACGCCAGGGATTGCCTTCTCTATAGTAAATTTTTCACAAATTAATTTTTTACTGTAGCAAATTTTAAATACGCCAGGGATTGCCTTTTCTATAGTAAATTTTTCAAAAAATAATTGTTTACTGTCGCAAATTTTAAATACGCCAGGGATTGCCATTTCTACAGTAAATTTTTCCAAAAATAATTTTATACTGTCGCAAATTTTAATTACGCCAGGGATTGCCTTTTCTACAGTAAATTTTTCAAAAATTAATTTTTCACTGTCGCAAATTTTAATTGCGCCAGGGATTGCCTTTTCTATAGTAAATTTTTCAAAAAATAATTTTCTACTGTCGCAAATTTTAATTGCGCCAGGGATTGCCTTTTCTACAGTAAATTTTTCAAAAAATAATTTTATACTGTCGCAAATTTTAATTGCGCCAGGGATTGCCTTTTCTATAGTAAATTATTCAATAACTAATTTTTAACTGTCGCAAGTTTTAATTACGCCAGGGATTGCCTTTTCTATAGTAAGTTTTTCACAAATTAATTTTTTACTGTAGCAAATTTTAAATACGCCAGGTATTGCCTTTTCTAAAGTAAATTTTTCAAAAAATAATTTTTTACTGTCGCAAATTTTAAATACGCCAGAGATTGCCTTTTCTATATTAAATTTTTCAAAAAATAATTTTTTACTGTCGCAAGTTTTAATTGCGCCAGGGATTGCCTTTTCTACAGTAAATTTTTCAAAAAATAATTTTTTACTGTCGCAAATTTTAATTACGCCAGGGATTGCCTTTTCTATAGTAAATTTTGCAAAAAATAATTTTTTAATATCGCAAATTTTAAATACGCCAGGGATTGCCTTTTCTGCAGTAAATTCTTCAAAAAATAATTTTCTACTGTCGCAAATTTTAATTGCGCCAGGGATTGCCTTTTCTGTAGTAAATTTTTCAAAAAATAATTTTATACTGTCGCAAATTTTAATTGCGCCAGGGATTGCCTTTTCTATAGTAAATTTTTCCAAAAATAATTTTATACTGTCGCAAATTTTAATTACGCCAGGGATTGGCATTTCTACAGTAAATTTTTCAAAAATTAGTTTTTACTGTCGCAAATTTTAATTGCGACAGGGATTGCCTTTTCTATAGTAAATTTTTCAAAAACTAATTTTCTACTGTCGCAAATTTTAATTGCGCCAGGGATTGCCTTTTCTATAGTAAATTATTCAAAAAATAATTTGCTACTTTCGCAAATTTTAATTACGCCAGGAATTGCCTTTTCTATAGTAAATTTTTCACAAATTAATTTTTTACTGTAGCAAATTTTAAATACGCCAGGGATTGCCTTTTCTATAGTAAATTTTTCAAAAAATAATTGTTTACTGTCGCAAATTTTAAATACGCCAGGGATTGCCTTTTCTACAGTAAATTTTTCAAAAAATAGTTTTCTACTTTCGCAAATTTTAATTGCGCCAGGGATTGCCTTTTCTATAGTAAATTTTTCAAAAATTATTTTTTTACTGTCGCAAGTTTTAATTACGCCAGGGATTGCCTTTTCTACAGTAAATTTTTCAAAAACTAATTTTTTAGAGTCGCAAATTTTAATTACGCCAGGGATTGCCTTTTCTACAGTAAGATTTTCACAAATTAATTTTTTACTGTAGCAAATTTTAAATACGCCAGGGATTGCCTTTTCCATAGTAAATTTTTCAAAAAATAATTTTTTACTGTCGCAAATTTTAAATACGCCAGGAATTGCCTTTTCTATAGTAAATTTTTCAAAAAATAATTTTTTACTGTCGCAAGTTTTAATTGCGCCAGGGATTGCCTTTTCTACAGTAAATTTTTCAAAAAATAATTTTTTACTGTCGCAAATTTTAATTACGCCAGGGATTGCCTTTTCTATAGTAAATTTTGCAAAAAATAATTTTTTAATGTCGCAAATTTTAAATACGCCAGGGATTGCCTTTTCTGCAGTAAATTTTTCAAAAAAATAATTTTCTACTGTCGCAAATTTTAATTGCGCCAGGGATTGCCTTTTCTATAGTAAATTTTTCAAAAAATAATTTTATACTGTCGCAAATTTTAATTGCTCCAGGGATTGCCTTTTCTATAGTAAATTTTTCAAAAAATAATTTTATACTGTCGCAAATTTTAATTACGCCAGGGATTGCCTTTTCTACAGTAAATTTTTCACTGTCGCAAATTTTAATTGCGACAGGGATTGCCTTTTCTATAGTAAATTTTTCAAAAATTAATTTTCTACTGTCGCAAATTTTAGTTGCGCCAGGGATTGCCTTTTCTATAGTAAATTATTCAAAAAATAATTTGCTACTGTCGCAAATTTTAATTACGCCAGGGATTGCCTTCTCTATAGTAAATTTTTCACAAATTAATTTTTTACTGTAGCAAATTTTAAATACGCCAGGTATTGCCTTTTCTATAGTAAATTTTTCAAAAAATAATTGTTTACTGTCGCAAATTTTAAATACGCCAGGGATTGCCATTTCTACAGTAAATTTTCAAAAAATAATTTTCTACTGTCGCAAATTTTAATTGCGCCAGGGATTGCCTTTTCTATAGTAAATTTTTCAAAAACTATTTTTTTACTGTCGCAAGTTTTAATTACGCCAGGGATTGCCTTTTCTACAGTAAATTTTTCAAAAACTAATTTTTTACAGTCGCAAATTTTAATTACGCCAGGGATTGCCTTTTCTATAGTAAATTTTTCAAAAACTAATTTTCTACTGTCGCAAATTTTAATTGCGCCAGGGATTGCCTTTTCTACAGTAAATTTTTCAAAAAATAATTTTTTACTGTAGCAAATTTTATATACGCCAGGGATTGTCTTTTCTATAGTAAATTTTTCAAAAAATAATTTTTTACTGTCGCAAATTTTAAATACGCCAGGGATTGCCTTTTCTACAGTAAATTTTTCAAAAAATAATTTTTTACTGTCGCAAATTTTAATTACGCCAGAGATTGCCTTTTCTATAGTAAATTTTGCAAAAAATAATTTTTTAATGTCGCAAATTTTAAATACGCCAGGGATTGCCTTTCTGGAGTAAATTTTTCAAAAAATAATTTTCTACTGCCGCAAATTTTAATTGCGCCAGGGATTGCCTTTTCTATAGTAAATTTTTCAAAAAATAATTTTTAACTGTCGCAAGTTTTAATTACGCCAGGGATTGCCTTTTCTATAGTATATTTTTCACAAATTAATTTTTTACTGTAGCAAATTTTAAATACGCCAGGGATTGCCTTTTCTATAGTAAATTTTTCAAAAAATAATTTTTTACTGTCGCAAATTTCAAATACGCCAGGGATTGCCTTTTCTACAGTAAATTTTTCAAAAAATAATTTTCTACTGTCGCAAATTTTAATTGCGCCAGGGATTGCCTTTTCTATAGTAAGTTTTTCAAAAAATAATTTTATACTGTCGCAAATTTTAATTGCTCCAGGGATTGCCTTTTCTATAGTAAATTATTCAAAAAATAATTTTTTACTGCGCAAATTTTTATTACGCCAGGGATTGCCTTTTCTACAATAAATTTTTCAAAAACTAATTTTTTACTGTCGCAAATTTTAATTACGCCAGGGATTGCCTTTTCTATAGTAAATTTTCCAAAAATTATTTTTTTACTGCCGCAAATTTTAAATCCGCCAGGGATTGTCTTTTCTATAGTAAATTATTCAAAAAATAATTTTTTACTGTCGCAAATTTTAATTACGCCAGGGATTGCCTTTTCTATAGTAAATTTTTCAAAAAATAATGTTTAACTGTCGCAAGTTTTAATTACGCCAGGGATTGCCTTTTCTATAGTAAATTTTTCACAAATTAATTTTTTACTCTAGCAAATTTAAATACGCCAAGGATTGCCTTTTCTACAGTAAATTTTTGAAAAAATAATTTTTTACTGTCGCAAATTTTAAATACGCCAGGGGTTGCCTTTTCTATAGTAAATTTTTCAGAAATTAATTTTTTACTGTAAGAAATTTTAAATACGCCAGGGATTGCCTTTTCTATAGTAAATTTTTCAAAAAATAATTTTTTACTGACGCAAATTTTAAATACGCCAGGGATTGCCTTTTCTACAGTAAATTTTTCAAAAAATAATTTTCTACTGTCGCAAATTTTAATTGTGCCAGGGATTGCCTTTTCTATAGAAAATTTTTCAAAAAATAATTTTATACTGTCGCAAATTTTAATTGCGACAGGGATTGCCTTTTCTATAGTAAATTATTCAAAAAATAATGTTTTACTGTCGCAAATTTTAATTACGCCAGGGATTGCATTTTCTATAGTAAATTATTCAAAAATTAATTTTTAACTGTCGCAAGTTTTAATTACGCCAGGGATTGCCTTTTCTATAGTATATTTTTCACAAATTAATTTTTTACTGTAGCAAATTTTAAATACCCCAGGGATTGCCTTTACTATAGTAAATTTTTCAAAAAATAATTTTTTACTGTCGCAAATTTCAAATACGCCAGGGATTGCCTTTTCTACAGTAAATTTTTCAAAAAATAATTTTCTACTGTCGCAAATTTTAATTGCGCCAGGGATTGCCTTTTCTATAGTAAATTTTTCAAAAAATTATTTTATACTGTCGCAAATTTTAATTGCGCCAGGGATTGCCTTTTCTATAGTAAATTTTTCAAAAAATAATTTTCTACTTCGCAAATTTTAATTGCGCCAGGGATTGCCTTTTCTATAGTAAACTTTTCAAAAAATAATTTTTTACTGTCGCAAGTTTTAATTGCGCCAGGGATTGCCTATTCTACAGTAAATTTTATAAAAAATAATTTTTTACTGTCGCAAACTTTAATTGCGCCAGGGATTGCCTTCTCTATAGTAAATTATTCAAAAAATAATTTGCTACTGTCGCAAATTTTAATTACGCCAGGGATTGCGTTTTCTATAGTAGATTTTTCACAAATTAATTTTTTACAGTAGCAAATTTTAAATACGCCAGGGATTGCCTTTTCTATAGTAAATTTTTCAAAAAATAATTGTTTACTGTCGGAAATTTTAAATACGCCAGGGATTGCCTATTCTACAGTAAATTTTTCAAAAAATAATTTTCTACTGTCGCAAATTTTAAGTGCGCCAGGGATTGCCTTTTCTATAGTAAATTTTTCAAAAACTATTTTTTTACTGTCGCAAGTTTTAATTACGCCAGGGATTGCCTTTTCTACAGTAAATTTTTCAAAAACTAATTTTTTACAGTCGCAAATTTTAATTACGCCAGGGATTGCCTTTTCTATAGTAAATTTTTCAAAAACTAATTTTCTACTGTCGCAAATTTTAATTGCGCCAGGGATTGCCTTTTCTACAGTAAATTTTTCAAAAAATAATTTTTTACTGTAGCAAATTTTAAATACGGCAGGGATTGCCTTTTCTATAGTATATTTTTCAAAAAATAATTTTTTACTGTCGCAAATTTTAAATACGCCAGGGATTGCCTTTTCTACAGTAAGTTTTTCACAAATTAATTTTTTATTGTAGCAAATTTTAAATACGCCAGGGATTGCCTTTTCCATAGTAAATTTTTCAAAAAATAATTTTTTACTGTCGCAAATTTTAAATACGCCAGGGATTGCCTTTTCTATAGTAAATTTTTCAAAAAATTATTTTATACTGTCGCAAGTTTTAATTGCGCCAGGGATTGCCTTTTCTACAGTAAATTTTTCAAAAAATAATTTTTTACTGTCGCAAATTTTAATTACGCCAGGGATTGCCTTTTCTATAGTAAATTTTGCAAAAAATAATTTTTTAATGTCGCAAATTTTAAATACGCCAGGGATTGCCTATTCTGCAGTAAATTTTTCAAAAAAATAATTTTCTACTGTCGCAAATTTTAATTGCGCCAGGGATTGCCTTTTCTATAGTAAATTTTTCAAAAAATAATTTTATACTGTCGCAAATTTTAGTTGCGCCAGGGGTTGCCTTTTCTATAGTAAATTTTTCAAAAAATAATTTTATACTGTCGCAAATTTTAATTACGCCAGGGATTGCCTTTTCTACAGTAAATTTTTCAAAAATTAATTTTTCACTGTCGCAAATTTTAATTGCGACAGGGATTGCCTTTTCTATAGTAAATTTTTCAAAAACTAATTTTCTACTTTCGCAAATTTTAATTGCGCCAGGGATTGCCTTTTCTATAGTAAATTATTCAAAAAATAATTTGCTACTGTCGCAAATTTTAATTACGCCATGGATTGCCTTCTCTATAGTAAATTTTTTACAAATTAATTTTTTACTGTAGCAAATTTTATATACGCCAGGGATTGTCTTTTCTATAGTAAATTTTTCAAAAAATAATTTTTTACTGTCGCAAATTTTAAATACGCCAGGGATTGCCTTTTCTACAGTAAATTTTTCAAAAAATAATTTTTTACTGTCGCAAATTTTAATTACGCCAGAGATTGCCTTTTCTATAGTAAATTTTGCAAAAAATAATTTTTTAATGTCGCAAATTTTAAATACGCCAGGGATTGCCTTTCTGGAGTAAATTTTTCAAAAAATAATTTTCTACTGCCGCAAATTTTAATTGCGCCAGGGATTGCCTTTTCTATAGTAAATTTTTCAAAAAATAATTTTTAACTGTCGCAAGTTTTAATTACGCCAGGGATTGCCTTTTCTATAGTATATTTTTCACAAATTAATTTTTTACTGTAGCAAATTTTAAATACGCCAGGGATTGCCTTTTCTATAGTAAATTTTTCAAAAAATAATTTTTTACTGTCGCAAATTTCAAATACGCCAGGGATTGCCTTTTCTACAGTAAATTTTTCAAAAAATAATTTTCTACTGTCGCAAATTTTAATTGCGCCAGGGATTGCCTTTTCTATAGTAAGTTTTTCAAAAAATAATTTTATACTGTCGCAAATTTTAATTGCTCCAGGGATTGCCTTTTCTATAGTAAATTATTCAAAAAATAATTTTTTACTGCGCAAATTTTTATTACGCCAGGGATTGCCTTTTCTACAATAAATTTTTCAAAAACTAATTTTTTACTGTCGCAAATTTTAATTACGCCAGGGATTGCCTTTTCTATAGTAAATTTTCCAAAAATTATTTTTTTACTGCCGCAAATTTTAAATCCGCCAGGGATTGTCTTTTCTATAGTAAATTATTCAAAAAATAATTTTTTACTGTCGCAAATTTTAATTACGCCAGGGATTGCCTTTTCTATAGTAAATTTTTCAAAAAATAATGTTTAACTGTCGCAAGTTTTAATTACGCCAGGGATTGCCTTTTCTATAGTAAATTTTTCACAAATTAATTTTTTACTCTAGCAAATTTAAATACGCCAAGGATTGCCTTTTCTACAGTAAATTTTTGAAAAAATAATTTTTTACTGTCGCAAATTTTAAATACGCCAGGGGTTGCCTTTTCTATAGTAAATTTTTCAGAAATTAATTTTTTACTGTAAGAAATTTTAAATACGCCAGGGATTGCCTTTTCTATAGTAAATTTTTCAAAAAATAATTTTTTACTGACGCAAATTTTAAATACGCCAGGGATTGCCTTTTCTACAGTAAATTTTTCAAAAAATAATTTTCTACTGTCGCAAATTTTAATTGTGCCAGGGATTGCCTTTTCTATAGAAAATTTTTCAAAAAATAATTTTATACTGTCGCAAATTTTAATTGCGACAGGGATTGCCTTTTCTATAGTAAATTATTCAAAAAATAATGTTTTACTGTCGCAAATTTTAATTACGCCAGGGATTGCATTTTCTATAGTAAATTATTCAAAAATTAATTTTTAACTGTCGCAAGTTTTAATTACGCCAGGGATTGCCTTTTCTATAGTATATTTTTCACAAATTAATTTTTTACTGTAGCAAATTTTAAATACCCCAGGGATTGCCTTTACTATAGTAAATTTTTCAAAAAATAATTTTTTACTGTCGCAAATTTCAAATACGCCAGGGATTGCCTTTTCTACAGTAAATTTTTCAAAAAATAATTTTCTACTGTCGCAAATTTTAATTGCGCCAGGGATTGCCTTTTCTATAGTAAATTTTTCAAAAAATTATTTTATACTGTCGCAAATTTTAATTGCGCCAGGGATTGCCTTTTCTATAGTAAATTTTTCAAAAAATAATTTTCTACTTCGCAAATTTTAATTGCGCCAGGGATTGCCTTTTCTATAGTAAACTTTTCAAAAAATAATTTTTTACTGTCGCAAGTTTTAATTGCGCCAGGGATTGCCTATTCTACAGTAAATTTTATAAAAAATAATTTTTTACTGTCGCAAACTTTAATTGCGCCAGGGATTGCCTTCTCTATAGTAAATTATTCAAAAAATAATTTGCTACTGTCGCAAATTTTAATTACGCCAGGGATTGCGTTTTCTATAGTAGATTTTTCACAAATTAATTTTTTACAGTAGCAAATTTTAAATACGCCAGGGATTGCCTTTTCTATAGTAAATTTTTCAAAAAATAATTGTTTACTGTCGGAAATTTTAAATACGCCAGGGATTGCCTATTCTACAGTAAATTTTTCAAAAAATAATTTTCTACTGTCGCAAATTTTAAGTGCGCCAGGGATTGCCTTTTCTATAGTAAATTTTTCAAAAACTATTTTTTTACTGTCGCAAGTTTTAATTACGCCAGGGATTGCCTTTTCTACAGTAAATTTTTCAAAAACTAATTTTTTACAGTCGCAAATTTTAATTACGCCAGGGATTGCCTTTTCTATAGTAAATTTTTCAAAAACTAATTTTCTACTGTCGCAAATTTTAATTGCGCCAGGGATTGCCTTTTCTACAGTAAATTTTTCAAAAAATAATTTTTTACTGTAGCAAATTTTAAATACGGCAGGGATTGCCTTTTCTATAGTATATTTTTCAAAAAATAATTTTTTACTGTCGCAAATTTTAAATACGCCAGGGATTGCCTTTTCTACAGTAAGTTTTTCACAAATTAATTTTTTATTGTAGCAAATTTTAAATACGCCAGGGATTGCCTTTTCCATAGTAAATTTTTCAAAAAATAATTTTTTACTGTCGCAAATTTTAAATACGCCAGGGATTGCCTTTTCTATAGTAAATTTTTCAAAAAATTATTTTATACTGTCGCAAGTTTTAATTGCGCCAGGGATTGCCTTTTCTACAGTAAATTTTTCAAAAAATAATTTTTTACTGTCGCAAATTTTAATTACGCCAGGGATTGCCTTTTCTATAGTAAATTTTGCAAAAAATAATTTTTTAATGTCGCAAATTTTAAATACGCCAGGGATTGCCTATTCTGCAGTAAATTTTTCAAAAAAATAATTTTCTACTGTCGCAAATTTTAATTGCGCCAGGGATTGCCTTTTCTATAGTAAATTTTTCAAAAAATAATTTTATACTGTCGCAAATTTTAGTTGCGCCAGGGGTTGCCTTTTCTATAGTAAATTTTTCAAAAAATAATTTTATACTGTCGCAAATTTTAATTACGCCAGGGATTGCCTTTTCTACAGTAAATTTTTCAAAAATTAATTTTTCACTGTCGCAAATTTTAATTGCGACAGGGATTGCCTTTTCTATAGTAAATTTTTCAAAAACTAATTTTCTACTTTCGCAAATTTTAATTGCGCCAGGGATTGCCTTTTCTATAGTAAATTATTCAAAAAATAATTTGCTACTGTCGCAAATTTTAATTACGCCATGGATTGCCTTCTCTATAGTAAATTTTTTACAAATTAATTTTTTACTGTAGCAAATTTTAAATACGCCAGGGATTGCCTTTTCAATAGTAAATTTTTCAAAAAATAATTGCTTACTGTCGCAAATTTTAAATACGCCAGGGATTGCCTTTTCTACAGTAAATTTTTCAAAAAATAATTTTCTACTGTCGCAAATTTTAATTGCGCCAGGGATTGCCTTTTCTATAGTAAATTTTTCAAAAACTACTTTTTTACTGTCGCAAGTTTTAATTACGCCAGGGATTGCCTTATCTACAGTAAATTTTTCAAAAACTAGTTTTTTACAGTCGCAAATTTTAATTACGCCAGGGATTGCCTTTTCTATAGTAAATTTTTCAAAAAATAATTTTATACTGTCGCAAATTTTAATTGCGCCAGGGATTGCCTTTTCTATAGTAAATCATTCAAAAACTAATTTTTAACTGTCGCAAGTTTTAATTACGCCAGGGATTGCCTTTTCTATAGTAAATTTTTCACAAATTAATTTTTACTGTAGCAAATTTTAAATACGTCAGGTATTGCCTTTTCTATAGTAAATTTTTCACAAATTAATTTTTTACTGTAGCAAATTTTAATTACGCTAGGGATTGCCTTTTTTATAGTAAATTTTTCACAAATTAATTTTTTACTATAGCAAATTTTAAATACTCCAGGGATTGCCTTTTCTATAGTAAATTTTTCAAAAAATAATTTTTTACTGTCGCAAATTTTAAATACGCCAGGGATTGCCTCTTCTACAGTAAATTTTTCAAAAAATAATTTTCTACTGTCGCAAATTTTAATTGCGCCAGGGATTGCCTTTTCTATAGTAAATTTTTCAAAAAATAATTTTTTACTGCCGCAAGTTTTAATTACGCCAGGGATTGCCTTTTCTACAGTAAATTTTTCAAAAAATAATTTATTACTGTCGGAAATTTTAATTACGCCAGAGATTGCCTTTTCTATAGTAAATTTTGCAAAAAATAATTTTTTAATGTCGCGAATTTTAAATACGCCTGGGATTGCCTTTTCTGGAGTAAATTTTTCAAAAAATAATTTTCTACTGTCGCAAATTTTAATTGCGCCAGGGATTGCCCTTTCGATAGTAAATTTTTCAAAAAATAATTTTATACTGTCGCAAATTTTAATTGCACCAGGGATTGCCTTTTCTATAGTAAATTATTCAAAAAATAATTTTTTACTGTCGCAAATTTTAATTACGCCAGGGATTGCCTTTTCTATAGTAAATTTTTCAAAAATTAATTTTTTACTGTCGCAAATTTTAATTGCGACAGTGATTGCCTTTTCTATAGTAAATTTTTCAAAAACTATTTTTTTTACTGCCGCAAGTTTTAATTACGCCAGGGATTGCCTTTTCTACAGTAAATTTTTCAAAAACTAATTTTTTACTGTCGCAAATTTTAATTACGCCAGGGATTGCCTTTTCTACAGTAAATTTTTCAAAAACTAATTTTTTACAGTCGCAAATTTTAATTACGCCAGGGATTGCCTTTTCTATAGTAAATTTTTCAAAAAAATAATTTTATACTGTCGCAAATTTTAATTACGCCAGGGATTGCCTTTTCTACAGTACATTTTTCAAAAATTAATTTTTCACTGTCGCAAATTTTAATTGCGACAGGGATTGCCTTTTCTATAGTAAATTTTTCAAAAACTAATTTTCTACTGTCGCAAATTTTAATTGCGCCAGGGATTGCCTTTTCTATAGTAAATTATTCAAAAAATAATTTACTACTATTCAAAAAATAATTTACTACTGTCGCAAATTTTAATTACGCCAGGGATTACCTTCTCTATAGTAAATTTTTCACATATTAATTTTTTACTGTAGCAAATTTTAAATACGCTAGGGATTGCCTTTTCTATAGTAAATTTTTCAAAAAATAATTGTTTACTGTCGCAAATTTTAAATACGCCAGGGATTGCCTTTTCTACAGTAAATTTTTCAAAAAATAATTTTCTACTGTCGCAAATTTTAATTGCGCCAGGGATTGCCTTTTCTATAGTAAATTTTTCAAAAACTATTTTTTTACTGTCGCAAGTTTTAATTACGCCAGGGATTGCCTTTTCTACAGTAAATTTTTCAAAAACTAATTTTTTACAGTCGCAAATTTTAATTACGCCAGGGATTGCCTTTTCTATAGTAAATTTTTCAAAAAATAATTTTTTACTGTCGCAAATTTTAAATACGCCAGGGATTGCCTTTTCTACAGTAAATTTTTCAAAAAATAATTTTCTTTTGTCGCAAATTTTAATTACGCCAGGGATTGCCTTTTCTACAGTAAATTTTTCAAAAAATAATTTTTTACTTTCGCAAATTTTAATTACGCCAGAGATTGCCTTTTCTATAGTAAATTTCGCAAAAAATAATTTTTTAATGTCGCAAATTTTAAATACGCCAGGGATTGCCTTTTCTGGAGTAAATTTTTCAAAAAATAATTTTCTACTGTCGCAAATTTTAATTGCGCCATGGATTGCCTTTTCTATAGTAAATTTTTCAAAAAATAATTTTATATTGTCGCAAATTTTAATTGCTCCAGGGATTGCCTTTTCTATAGTAAATTATTCAAAAAATAATTTTTTACTGTCGCAAATTTTAATTACGCCAGGGATTGCCTTTTCTATAGTAAATTTTTCAAAAATTAATTTTTTACTGTCGCAAATTTTAATTGCGACAGTGATTGCCTTTTCTATAGTAAATTTTTCAAAAACAATTTTTTTTACTGCCGCATGTTTTAATTACGCCAGGGATTGCCTTTTCTACAGTAAATTTTTCAAAAACTAATTTTTTACTGTCGCAAATTTTAATTACGCCAGGGATTGCCTTTTCTATAGTTAATTTTTCAAAAAATAATTTTTTACTGTCGCAAGTTTTAATTGCGCCAGGGATTGCCTTTTCTATAGTAAATTCTTCAAAAAATAATTTTTTACTGTCGCAAATTTTAATTACGCCAGGGATTGCCTTTTCTATAGTAAATTATTCAAAAACTAATTTTTAACTGTCGCAAGTTTTAATTACGCCAGGGATTGCCTTTTCTATAGTAAATTTTTCACAAATTAATTTTTTACTGTAGCAAATTTTAAATACGCCAAGGATTGCCTTTTCTATAGTAAATTTTTAAAAAAATTATATTTTACTGTCGCAAATTTTAAATACGCCAGGGATTGCCTTTTCTATAGTAAATTTTTCACAAATTAATTTTTTACTGTAGCAAATTTTAAATACGCCAGGGATTGCCTTTTCTATAGTAAATTTCGCAAAAAATAATTTTTTAATGTCGCAAATTTTAAATACGCCAGGGATTGCCTTTTCTGGAGTAAATTTTTCAAAAAATAATTTTCTACTGTCGCAAATTTTAATTGCGCCATGGATTGCCTTTTCTATAGTAAATTTTTCAAAAAATAATTTTATATTGTCGCAAATTTTAATTGCTCCAGGGATTGCCTTTTCTATAGTAAATTATTCAAAAAATAATTTTTTACTGTCGCAAATTTTAATTACGCCAGGGATTGCCTTTTCTATAGTAAATTTTTCAAAAATTAATTTTTTACTGTCGCAAATTTTAATTGCGACAGTGATTGCCTTTTCTATAGTAAATTTTTCAAAAACAATTTTTTTTACTGCCGCATGTTTTAATTACGCCAGGGATTGCCTTTTCTACAGTAAATTTTTCAAAAACTAATTTTTTACTGTCGCAAATTTTAATTACGCCAGGGATTGCCTTTTCTATAGTTAATTTTTCAAAAAATAATTTTTTACTGTCGCAAGTTTTAATTGCGCCAGGGATTGCCTTTTCTACAGTAAATTCTTCAAAAAATAATTTTTTACTGTCGCAAATTTTAATTACGCCAGGGATTGCCTTTTCTATAGTAAATTATTCAAAAACTAATTTTTAACTGTCGCAAGTTTTAATTACGCCAGGGATTGCCTTTTCTATAGTAAATTTTTCACAAATTAATTTTTTACTGTAGCAAATTTTAAATACGCCAAGGATTGCCTTTTCTATAGTAAATTTTTAAAAAAATTATATTTTACTGTCGCAAATTTTAAATACGCCAGGGATTGCCTTTTCTATAGTAAATTTTTCACAAATTAATTTTTTACTGTAGCAAATTTTAAATACGCCAGGGATTGCCTTTTCTATAGTAAATTTTTCAAAAAATAATTTTTTACTGTCGCAAATTTTAAATACGCCAGGGATCGCCTTTTCTACAGTAAATTTTTCAAAAAATAATTTTCTACTGTCGCAAATTTTAATTACGCCAGGGATTGCCTTTTCTATAGTAAATTTTTCAAAAATTAATTTTTTACTGTCGCAAATTTTAATTGCGAGAGTGATTGCATTTTCTATAGTAAATTTTTCAAAAACAATTTCTTTTACTGCCGCAAGTTTTAATTACGCCAGGGATTGCCTTTTCTACAGTAAATTTTTCAAAAACTAATTTTTTACTGTCGCAAATTTTAATTACGCCAGGGATTGCCTTTTCTATAGTTAATTTTTCAAAAAATAATTTTTTACTGTCGCAAGTTTTAATTGCGCCAGGGATTGCCTTTTCTACAGTAAATTTTTCAAAAAATAATTTTTTACTGTCGCAAATTTTAATTACGCCAGGGATTGCCTTTTCTATAGTAAATTATTCAAAAACTAATTTTTAACTGTCGCAAATTTTAAATACGCCAAGGATTGCCTTTTCTATAGTAAATTTTTAAAAAAATAATATTTTAGTGTCGCAAATTTTAGATACGCCAGGGATTGCCTTTTCTATAGTAAATTTTTCACAAATTAATTTTTTACCGTAGCAAATTTTAAATACGCCAGGGATTGCCTTTTCTATAGTAAATTTTTCAAAAAATAATTTTTTACTGTCGCAAATTTTAAATACGCCAGGGATTGCCTTTTCTACAGTAAATTTTTCAAAAAATAATTTTCTACTGTCGCAAATTTTAATTATGCCAGGGATTGCCTTTTCTATAGTAAATTTTTCAAAAATTAATTTTTTACTGTCGCAAATTTTAATTGCGACAGTGATTGCCTTTTCTATAGTAAATATTTCAAAAACAATTTTTTTTACTGCCGCAAGTTTTAATTACGCCAGGGATTGCCCTTTCTACAGTAAATTTTTCAAAAACTAATTTTTTATTGTCGCAAATTTTAATTACGCCAGGGATTGCCTTTTCTATAGTTAATTTTTCAAAAAATAATTTTTTACTGTCACAAGTTTTAATTGCGCCAGGGATTGCCTTTTCTACAGTAAATTTTTCAAAAAATAATTTTTTACTGTCGCAAATTTTAATTACGCCAGGGATTGCCTTTTCTATAGTAAATTATTCAAAAACTAATTTTTAACTGTCGCAAGTTTTAATTACGCCAGGGATTGCCTTTTCTATAGTAAATTTTTCACAAATTAATTTTTTACTGTAGCAAATTTTAAATACGCCAAGGATTGCCTTTTCTATAGTAAATTTTTAACAAAATAATATTTTACTGTCGCAAATTTTAAATACGCCAGGGATTGCCTTTTCTATAGTAAATTTTTCACAAATTAATTTTTTACTGTAGCAAATTTTAAATACGCCAGGGATTGCCTTTTCTATAGTAAATTTTTCAAAAAATAATTTTTTACTGTCGCAAATTTTAAATACGCCAGGGATTGCCTTTTCTACAGTAAATTTTTCAAAAAATAATTTTCTACTGTCGCAAATTTTAATTGCGCCAGGGATTGCCTTTTCTATAGTAAATTTTTCAAAAAATAATTTTATACTGTCGCAAATTTTAATTGCGACAGGGATTGCCTTTTCTATAGTAAATTTTTCAAAAAATAATTTTATACTGTCGCAAATTTTAAATACGCCAAGGATTGCCTTTTCTATAGTAAATTATTCAAAAACTAATTTTTAATTGTCGCAAGTTTTAATTACGCCAGGGATTGCCTTTTCTATAGTAAATTTTTCACAAATTAATTTTTTACTGTAGCAAATTTTAAATACGCCAAGGATTGCCTTTTCTATAGTAAATTTTTAAAAAAATAATATTTTATTGTCGCAAATTTTAAATACGCCAGGGATTGCCTTTTCTATAGTAAATTTTTCACAAATTAATTTTTTACTGTAGCAAATTTTAAATACGCCAGAGATTGCCTTTTCTATAGTAAATTTTTCAAAAAATAATTTTTTACTGTCGCAAATTTTAAATACGCCAGGGATTGCCTTTTCTACAGTAAATTTTTCAAAAAATAATTTTCTACTGTCGCAAGTTTTAATTACGCCAGGGATTGCCTTTTCTACAGTAAATTTTTCAAAAAATAATTTTCTACTGTCGCAAATTTTAATTGCGCCAGGGATTGCCTTTTCTATAGTAAATTTTTCAAAAAATAATTGTATACTGTCGCAAATTTTAATTGCGACAGGGATTACCTTTTCTATAGTAAATTATTCAAAAATAATTTTTTACTGCCGCAAGTTTTAATTACGCCAGGGATTGCCTTTTCTACAGTAAATTTTTCAAAAACTAATTTTTTACTGTCGCAAATTTTAATTACGCCAGGGATTGCCTTTTCTATAGTTAATTTTTCAAAAAATAATTTTTTACTGTCGCAAGTTTTAATTGCGCCAGGGATTGCCTTTTCTACAGTAAATTTTTCAAAAACTAATTTTTTACTGTCGCAAATTTTAATTACGCCAGGGATTGCCTTTTCTATAGTAAATTATTCAAAAACTAATTTTTAACTGTCGCAAGTTTTAATTACGCCAGGGATTGCCTTTTCTATAGTAAATTTTTCACAAATTAATTTTTTACTGTAGCAAATTTTAAATACGCCAAGGATTGCCTTTTCTATAGTAAATTCTTAAAAAAATAATATTTTACTGTCGCAAATTTTAAATACGCCAGGGATTGCCTTTTCTATAGTAAATTTTTAACAAATTAATTTTTTACTGTAGCAAATTTTAAATACGCCAGGGATTGCCTTTTCTATAGTAAATTTTTCAAAAAATAATTTTTTACTGTCGCAAATTTTAAATACGCCAGGGATTGCCTTTTCTACAGTAAATTTTTCAAAAAATAATTTTCTACTGTCGCAAATTTTAATTGCGCCAGGGATTGCCTTTTCTATAGTAAATTTTTCAAAAAATAATTTTATACTGTCGCAAATTTTAATTGCAACAGGGATTGCCTTTTCTATAGTAAATTTTTCAAAAAATAATTTTATACTGTCGCAAATTTTAAATACGGCAAGGATTGCCTTTTCTATAGCAAATTATTCAAAAACTAATTTTTTACTGTCGCAAATTTTAATTACGCCAGGGATTGCTTTTTCTATAGTAAATTATTCAAAAACTAATTTTTTTATTGCCGCAAGTTTTAATTGCGCCAGGGATTGCCTTTTCTACAGTAAATTTTTCAAAAACTAATTTTTTACTGTCGCAAATTTTAATTACGCCAGGGATTGCCTTTTCTATGGTTAATTTTTCAAAAAATAATTTTTTACTGTCGTAAGTTTTAATTGCGCCAGGGATTGCCTTTTCTACAGTAAATTTTTCAAAAAATAATTTTGTACTGTCGCAAATTTTAATTACGCCAGGGATTGCCTTTTCTATAGCAAATTATTCAAAAACTAATTTTTAACTGTCGCAAGTTTTAATTACGCCAGGGATTGCCTTTTCTCTAGTAAATTTTTCACAAATTAATTTTTTACTGTAGCAAATTTTAAATACGCCAAGGATTGCCTTTTCTATAGTAAATTTTTAAAAAAATAATATTTTACTGTCGCAAATTTTAAAAACGCCAGGGATTGCCTTTTCTATAGTAAATTTTTCACAAATTAATTTTTTACTGTAGCAAATTTTAAATACGCCAGGGATTGCCTTTTCTATAGTAAATTTTTCAAAAAATTATTTTTTACTGTCGCAAATTTTAAATACGCCAGGGATTGCCTTTTCTACAGTAAATTTTTCAAAAAATAATTTTCTACTGTCGCAAATTTTAATTGCGCCAGGGATTGCCTTTTCTATAGTAAATTTTTCAAAAAATAATTTTATACTGTCGCAAATTTTAATTGCGACAGGGATTGCCTTTTCTATAGTAAATTTTTCAAAAAATAATTTTATACTGTCGCAAATTTTAAATACGCCAAGGATTGCCTTTTCTATAGTAAATTATTCAAAAACTAATTTTTAACTGTCGCAAGTTTTAATTACGCCAGGGATTGCCTTTTCTATAGTAAATTTTTCACAAATTAATTTTTTACTGTAGCAAATTTTAAATACGCCAAGTATTGCCTTTTCTATAGTAAATTTTTAAAAAAATAATATTTTATTGTCGCAAATTTTAAATACGCCAGGGATTGCCTTTTCTATAGTAAATTTTTCACAAATTAATTTTTTACTGTAGCAAATTTTAAATACGCCAGGGATTGCCTTTTCTATAGTAAATTTTTCAAAAAATAATTTTTTACTGTCGCAAATTTTAAATACGCCAGGGATTGCCTTTTCTACAGTAAATTTTTCAAAAAATAATTTTCTACTGTCGCAAGTTTTAATTACGCCAGGGATTGCCTTTTCTACAGTAAATTTTTCAAAAAATAATTTTCTACTGTCGCAAATTTTAATTGCGCCAGGGATTGCCTTTTCTATAGTAAATTTTTCAAAAAATAATTGTATACTGTCGCAAATTTTAATTGCGACAGGGATTACCTTTTCTATAGTAAATTATTCAAAAATAATTTTTTACTGCCGCAAGTTTTAATTACGCCAGGGATTGCCTTTTCTACAGTAAATTTTTCAAAAACTAATTTTTTACTGTCGCAAATTTTAATTACGCCAGGGATTGCCTTTTCTATAGTTAATTTTTCAAAAAATAATTTTTTACTGTCGCAAGTTTTAATTGCGCCAGGGATTGCCTTTTCTACAGTAAATTTTTCAAAAACTAATTTTTTACTGTCGCAAATTTTAATTACGCCAGGGATTGCCTTTTCTATAGTAAATTATTCAAAAACTAATTTTTAACTGTCGCAAGTTTTAATTACGCCAGGGATTGCCTTTTCTATAGTAAATTTTTCACAAATTAATTTTTTACTGTAGCAAATTTTAAATACGCCAAGGATTGCCTTTTCTATAGTAAATTCTTAAAAAAATAATATTTTACTGTCGCAAATTTTAAATACGCCAGGGATTGCCTTTTCTATAGTAAATTTTTAACAAATTAATTTTTTACTGTAGCAAATTTTAAATACGCCAGGGATTGCCTTTTCTATAGTAAATTTTTCAAAAAATAATTTTTTACTGTCGCAAATTTTAAATACGCCAGGGATTGCCTTTTCTACAGTAAATTTTTCAAAAAATAATTTTCTACTGTCGCAAATTTTAATTGCGCCAGGGATTGCCTTTTCTATAGTAAATTTTTCAAAAAATAATTTTATACTGTCGCAAATTTTAATTGCAACAGGGATTGCCTTTTCTATAGTAAATTTTTCAAAAAATAATTTTATACTGTCGCAAATTTTAAATACGGCAAGGATTGCCTTTTCTATAGCAAATTATTCAAAAACTAATTTTTTACTGTCGCAAATTTTAATTACGCCAGGGATTGCTTTTTCTATAGTAAATTATTCAAAAACTAATTTTTTTATTGCCGCAAGTTTTAATTACGCCAGGGATTGCCTTTTCTACAGTAAATTTTTCAAAAACTAATTTTTTACTGTCGCAAATTTTAATTACGCCAGGGATTGCCTTTTCTATAGTTAATTTTTCAAAAAGTAATTTTTTACTGTCGTAAGTTTTAATTGCGCCAGGGATTGCCTTTTCTACAGTAAATTTTTCAAAAAATAATTTTGTACTGTCGCAAATTTTAATTACGCCAGGGATTGCCTTTTCTATAGCAAATTATTCAAAAACTAATTTTTAACTGTCGCAAGTTTTAATTACGCCAGGGATTGCCTTTTCTCTAGTAAATTTTTCACAAATTAATTTTTTACTGTAGCAAATTTTAAATACGCCAAGGATTGCCTTTTCTATAGTAAATTTTTAAAAAAATAATATTTAACTGTCGCAAATTTTAAAAACGCCAGGGATTGCCTTTTCTATAGTAAATTTTTCACAAATTAATTTTTTACTGTAGCAAATTTTAAATACGCCAGGGATTGCCTTTTCTATAGTAAATTTTTCAAAAAATTATTTTTTACTGTCGCAAATTTTAAATACGCCAGGGATTGCCTTTTCTACAGTAAATTATTCAAAAAATAATTTTCTACTGTCGCAAATTTTAATTGCGCCAGGGATTGCCTTTTCTATAGTAAATTTTTCAAAAAATAATTTTATACTGTCGCAAATTTTAATTGCGACAGGGATTGCCTTTTCTATAGTAAATTATTCAAAAATAATTTTTTACTGTCGCAAATTTTAATTACGCCAGGGATTGCCTTTTCTATAGTAAATTATTCAAAAACTAATTTTTAACTGTCGCAAGTTTTAATTACGCCAGGGATTGCCTTTTCTATAGTATATTTTTCACAAATTAATTTTTTACTGTAGCAAATTTTAAATACGCCAGGGATTGCCTTTTCTATAGTAAATTTTTCAAAAAATAATTTTTTACGGTCGCAAATTTCAAATACGCCAGGGATTGTCTTTTCTACAGTAAATTTTTCAAAAAATAATTTTCTACTGTCGCAAATTTTAATTGCGCCAGGGATTGCCTTTTCTATAGTAAATTTTTCAAAAAATAATTTTATACTGTCGCAAATTTTAATTGCGCCAGGGATTGCCTTTTCTATAGTAAATTATTCAAAAAATAATTTTTTACTGTCGCAAATTTTTATTACGCCAGGGATTGCCTTTTCTACAGTAAATTTTTCAAAATCTAATTTTTTACTGTCTCAAATTTTAATTACGCCTTTTCTATAGTAAATTTTGCAAAAATTAATTTTTTACTGTCGCAAATTTTAAATCCGCCAGGGATTGTCTTTTCTATAGTAAATTATTCAAAAAATAATTTTTTACTGTCGCAAGTTTTAATTGCGCCAGGGATTGCCTTTTCTACAGTAAATTTTTTAAAAAATAATTTTTTACTGTCGCAAATTTTAATTACGCCAGGGATTGCCTTTTCTATAGTAAATTTTCCAAAAAAAAAATGTTTAATGTCGCAAATTTTAAATACGCCAGGGATTGCCATTTCTACAGTAAATTTTTCAAAAAATAATTTTCTACTGTCGCAAATTTTAATTGCGCCAGGGATTGCCTTTTCTATAGTAAATTTTTCAAAAAATAATTTTATACTGTCGCAAATTTTAATTGCGCCAGGGATTGCCTTTCCTATAGTAAATTATTCAAAAAATAATTTTTTACCGTCGCAAATTTTAATTACGCCAGGGATTGCCTTTTCTACAGTAAATTTTTCAAAAACTAATTTTTTACTGTCTCAAATTTTAATTACGCCAGGGATTGCCTTTTCTATAGTAAATTTTGCAAAAATTAATTTTTTACTGTCGCAAATTTTAAATCCGCCAGGGATTGTCTTTTCTATAGTAAATTATTCAAAAAATAATTTTTTACTGTCGCAAATTTTAATTACGCCAGGGATTGCCTTTTCTATAGTAAATTTTTCAAAAAATAATTTTTAACTGTCGCAAGTTTTAATTACGCCAGGGTTTACCTTTTCTATAGTAAATTTTTGACAAATTAATTTTTTACTGTAGCAAATTTTAAATACGCCAGGGATTGCCTTTTCTACAATAAATTTTTGAAAAAATAATTTTTTACTGTCGCAAATTTTAAATACGCCAGGGATTGACTTTTCTTTAGTAAATTTTTCACAAATTAATTTTATACTGTCGCAAATTTTAATTGCGCCAGGGATTGCCTTTCCTATAGTAAATTTTTCAAAAAATAATTTTTAACTGTCGCAAGTTTTAATTACGCCAGGGTTTACCTTTTCTATAGTAAATTTTTCACAAATTAATTTTTTACTGTAGCAAATTTTAAATACGCCAGGGATTGCCTTTTCTACAATAAATTTTTGAAAAAATAATTTTTTACTTTCGCAAATTTTAAATACGCCAGGGATTGACTTTTCTTTAGTAAATTTTTCACAAATTAATTTTTTACTGTAGCAAATTATAAATACGCCAGGGATTGCCTTTTCTACAGTAAATTTTTCAAAAAATAATTTTCTACTGTCGCAAATTTTAATTGCGCCAGGGATCGCCTTTTCTATAGTAAATTTTTCAAAAAATAATTTTATACTGTCGCAAATTTTAATTGCGACAGGGATTGCCTTTTCTATAGTAAATTACTGTCGCAAATTTTAATTACGCCAGGGATTGCCTTTTCTATAGTAAATTATTCAAAAACTAATTTTTAACTGTCGCTAGTTTTAATTACGCCAGGGATTGCCTTTTCTATAGTAAATTTTTCACAAATTAATTTTTTATTGTAGCAAATTTTAAATACGCCAGGGATTGCCTTTTCTATAGTAAATTTTTCAAAAAATAATTTTTTACTGTCGCAAATTTCAAATACGCCAGGGATTGCCTTTTCTACAGTAAATTTTTCAAAAAATAATTTTCTACTGTCGCAAATTTTAATTGCGCCAGTGATTGCCTTTTCTATAGCAAATTTTTCAAAAAATAATTTTATACTGTCGCAAATTTTAATTGCGCCAGGGATAAAAATAATTTTTTACTGTCGCAAATTTTAATTACGCCAGGGATTGCCTTTTCTATAGTAAATTATTCAAAAAATAATTTTTTACTGTCGCAAATTTTTATTACGCCAGGGATTGCCTTTTCTACAGTAAATTTTTCAAAAACTAATTTTTTACTGTCGCATATTTTAATTACGCCAGGGATTGCCTTTTCTATAGTAAATTTTGCAAAAATTAATTTTTTACTGTCGCAAATTTTAAATTCGCCAGAGATTGTCTTTTCTATAGTAACTTATTCAAAAAATAATTTTTTACTGTCGCAAATTTTAATTACGCCAGGGATTGCCTTTTCTATAGTAAATTTTTCAAAAAATAATTTTCTACTTCGCAAATTTTAATTGCGCCAGGGAATGCCTTTTCTATAGTAAACTTTTCAAAAAATAATTTTTTACTGTCGCAAGTTTTAATTGCGCCAGGGATTGCCTTTTCTACAGTAAATTTTTTAAAAAATAATTTTTTACTGTCGCAAATTTTAATTACGCCAGGGATTGCCTTTTCTATAGTAAATTTTCCAAAAAAAAATTTTTTAATGTCGCAAATTTTAAATACGCCAGGGATTGCCATTTCTACAGTAAATTTTTCAAAAAATAATTTTCTACTGTCGCAAATTTTAATTGCGCCAGGGATTGCCTTTTCTATAGTAAATTTTTCAAAAAATAATTTTATACTGTCGCAAATTTTAATTGCGCCAGGGATTGCTTTTCCTATAGTAAATTATTCAAAAAATAATTTTTTACCGTCGCAAATTTTAATTACGCCAGGGATTGCCTTTTCTACAGTAAATTTTTCAAAAAATAATTTTCTACTGTCGCAAATTTTAATTGCGCCAGGGATTGCCTTTTCTATAGTAAATATTTCAAAAAATAATTTTATACTGTCGCAAATTTTAATTGCGACAGGGATTGCCTTTTCTATAGTAAATTATTCAAAAATAATTTTTTACTGTCGCAAATTTTAATTACGCCAGGGATTGCCTTTTCTATAGTAAAATATTCAAAAACTAATTTTAAACTGTCGCAAGTTTTAATTACGCCAGGGATTGCCTTTTATATAGTATATTTTTCACAAATTAATTTTTTACTGTAGCAAATTTTAAATACGCCAGGGATTGCCTTTTCTATAGTAAATTTTGCAAAAATTAATTTTTTACTGTCGCAAATTTTAAATCCGCCAGGAATTGTTTTTTCTGTAGTAAATTATTCAAAAAATAATTTTTTACTGTCGCAAATTTTAATTACGCCAGGGATTGCATTTTCTATAGTAAATTTTTCAAAAAATAATTTTTAACTGTCGCAAGTATTAATTACGCCAGGGATTACCTTTTCTATAGTAAATTTTTCACAAATTAATGTTTTACTGTAGCAAATTTTAAATACGCCAGGGATTGCCTTTTCTACAGTAAATTTTTGAAAAAATAATTTTTTACTGTCGCAAATTTTAAATACGACAGGGATTGCCTTTTCTATAGTAAATTTTTCACAAATTAATTTTTTACTGTAGCAAATTTTAAATACGCCAGGGATTGCCTTTTCTACAGTAAATTTTTCAAAAAATAATTTTCTACTGTCGCAAATTTTAATTGCGCCAGGGATCGCCTTTTCTATAGTAAATTTTTCAAAAAATAATTTTATACTCTCGCAAATTTTAATTGCGACAGGGATTGCCTTTTCTATAGTAAATTATTCAAAAAATAATTTTTTACTGTCGCAAATTTTAATTACGCCAGGGATTGCCTTTTCTAAAGTAAATTATTCAAAAACTAATTTTTAACTGTCGCAAGTTTTAATTACGCCAGGGATTGCCTTTTCTATAGTATATTTTTCACAAATTAATTCTTTACTGTAGCAAATTTTAAATACGCCAGGGATTGCCTTTTCTATAGTAAATTTTTCAAAAAATAATTTTTTACTGTCGCAAATTTCATATACGCCAGGCATTGCCTTTTCTACAGTAAATTTTTCAAAAAAATATTTTCTACTGTCGCAAATTTTAATTGCGCCAGGGATTGCCTTTTCCATAGCAAATTTTTCAAAAATAATTTTTTACTGTCGCAAATTTTAATTACGCCAGGGATTGCCTTTTCTATAGTAAAATATTCAAAAACTAATTTTATACTGTCGCAAATTTTAATTGCGCCAGGGATATCCTTTTATATAGTAAATTATTCAAAAAATAATTTTTTACTGTCGCAAATTTTTATTACGCCAGGGATTGCCTTTTCTACAGTAAATTTTTCAAAAACTAATTTTTTACTGTCGCAAATTTTAGTTACGCCAGGGATTGCCTTTTCTATAGTAAATTTTGCAAAAATTAATTTTTTACTGTCGCAAATTTTAAATCCGCCAGAGATTGTCTTTTCTATAGTAACTTATTCAAAAAATTATTTTTTACTGTCGCAAATTTTAATTACGCCAGGGATTGGCTTTTCTATAGTAAATTTTTCAAAAAATAATTTTCTACTTCGCAAATTTTAATTGCGCCAGGGATTGCCTTTTCTATAGTAAATTTTTCAAAAAATAATTTTATACTTTCGCAAATTTTAATTGGGACAGGGATTGCCTTTTCTATAGTAAATTATTCAAAAATAATTTTTTACTGTCGCAAATTTTAATTACGCCAGGGATTGCCTTTTCTATAGTAAAATATTCAAAAACTAATTTTTAACTGTCGCAAGTTTTAATTACGCCAGGGATTGCCTTTTCTATAGTATATTTTTCACAAATTAATTTTTTACTGTAGCAAATTTTAAATACGCCAGGGATTGCCTTTTCTATAGTAAATTTTTCAAAAAATAATTTTTTACGGTCGCAAATTTCAAATACGCCAGGGATTGCCTTTTCTACAGTAAATTTTTCAAAAAATAATTTTCTACTGTCGCAAATTTTAATTGCGCCAGGGATTGCCTTTTCTATAGTAAATTTTTCAAAAAATAATTTTATACTGTCGCAAGTTTTAATTGCGCCAGGGATTGCCTTTTCTATAGTAAATTATTCAAAAAATAATTTTTTACTGTCGCAAATTTTTACTGCGCCAGGGTTTGCCTTTTCTATAGTAAATTTTTCAAAAAATAATTTTTTACTGTCGCAAATTTTTATTACGCCAGGGATTGCTTTTTCTACAGTAAATTTTTCAAAAACTAATTTTTTACTGTCGCAAGTTTTAATTACGCCAGGGATTGCCTTTTCTATAGTATATTTTTCACAAATTAATTTTTTACTGTCGCAAATTTTAACTAAGCCAGGGATTGCCTTTTCTATAGTAAATTTTTCAAAAAATAATTTATAACTGTCGCAAGTTTTAATTACGCCAGGGATTACCTTTTCTATAGTAAATTTTTCACAAATTAATGTTTTACTGTAGCAAATTTTAAATACGCCAGGGATTGCCTTTTCTACAGTAAATTTTTGAAAAAATAATTTTTTACTGTCGCAAATTTTAAATACGCCAGGGATTGCCTTTTCTATAGTAAATTTTTCACAAATTAATTTTTTACTGTAGCAAATTTTAAATACGCCAGGGATTGCCTTTTCTACAGTAAATTTTTCAAAAAATAATTTTCTACTTTCGCAAATTTTAATTGCGCCAGGGGTCGCCTTTTCTATAGTAAATTTTTCAAAAAATAATTTTATACTGTCGCAAATTTTAATTGCGACAGGAATTGCCCTTTCTATAGTAAATTATTCAAAAAATAATTTTTTACTGTCGCTAATTTTAATTACGCCAGGGATTGCCTTTTCTATAGTAAATTATTCAAAAACTAATTTTTAACTGTCGCAAGCTTTAAATACGCCAGGGATTGCCTTTTCTATAGTATATTTTTCACAAATTAATTTTTTACTGTAGCAAATTTTAAATACGCCAGGGATTACCTTTTCTATAGTAAATTTTTCAAAAAATAATTTTTTACTGTCGCAAATTTCAAATACGCCAGGGATTGCCTTTTCTACAGTAAATTTTTCAAAAAATTATTTTCTACTGTCGCAAATTTTAATTGCGCCAGGGATTGCCTTTTCTATAGCAAATTTTTCAAAAAATAATTTTATACTGTCGCAAATTTTAATTGCGCCAGGGATTGCCTTTTCTATAGTAAATTATTCAAAAAATAATTTTTTACTGTCGCAAATTTTTATTACGCCAGGGATTGCCTTTTCTACAGTAAATTTTTCAAAAACTAATTTTTTACTGTCGCAAATTTTAATTACGCCAGGGATTGCCTTTTCTATAGTAAATTTTGCAAAAATTAATTTTTTACTGTCGCAAATTTTAAATCCGCCAGAGATTGTCTTTTCTATAGTAACTTATTCAAAAAATAATTTTTTACTGTCGCAAATTTTAATTACGCCAGGGATTGGCTTTTCTATAGTAAATTTTTCAAAAAATAATTTTCTACTTCGCAAATTTTAATTGCGCCAGGGATTGCCTTTTCTATAGTAAATTTTTCAAAAAATAATTTTATACTGTCGCAAATTTTAATTGGGACAGGGATTGCCTTTTCTATAGTAAATTATTCAAAAATAATTTTTTACTGTCGCAAATTTTAATTACGCCAGGGATTGCCTTTTCTATAGTAAAATATTCAAAAACTAATTTTTAACTGTCGCAAGTTTTAATTACGCCAAGGATTGCCTTTTCTATAGTATATTTTTCACAAATTAATTTTTTACTGTAGCAAATTTTAAATACGCCAGGGATTGCCTTTTCTATAGTAAATTTTTCGAAAAATAATTTTTTACGGTCGCAAATTTCAAATACGCCAGGGATTGCCTTTTCTACAGTAAATTTTTCAAAAAATAATTTTCTACTGTCGCAAATTTTAATTGCGCCAGGGATTGCCTTTTCTATAGTAAATTTTTCAAAAAATAATTTTATACTGTCGCAAGTTTTAATTGCGCCAGGGATTGCCTTTTCTATAGTAAATTATTCAAAAAATAATTTTTTACTGTCGCAAATTTTTATTGCGCCAGGGATTGCCTTTTCTATAGTAAATTTTTCAAAAAATAATTTTTTACTGTCGCAAATTTTTATTACGCCAGGGATTGCCTTTTCTACAGTAAATTTTTCAAAAACTAATTTTTTACTGTCGCAAGTTTTAATTACGCCAGGGATTGCCTTTTCTATAGTATATTTTTCACAAATTAATTTTTTACTGTAGCAAATTTTAAATACGCCAGGGTTGCCTTTTCTATAGTAAATTTTTCAAAAAATAATTTTTTACGGTCGCAAATTTCAAATACGCCAGGGATTGCCTTTTCTACAGTAAATTTTTCAAAAAATAATTTTCTACTGTCGCAAATTTTAATTGCGCCAGGGATTGCCTTTTCTATAGTAAATTATTCAAAAAATAATTTTCTACTGTCGCAAATTTTAATTGCGCCAGGGATTGCCTTTTCTATAGTAAATTATTCAAAAAATAATTTTTTACTGTCGCAAATTTTTATTACGCCAGGGATTGCCTTTTCTACAGTAAAGTTTTCAAAAACTAATTTTTTACTGTCTCAAATTTTAATTACGCCAGGGATTGCCTTTTCTACAGTAAAGTTTTCAAAAACTAATTTTTTACTGTCTCAAATTTTAATTACGCCAGGGATTGTCTTTTCTATAGTAAATTATTCAAAAAATAATTTTCTACTGTCGCAAATTTTAATTGCGCCAGGGATTGCCTTTTCTATAGTAAATTATTCAAAAAATAATTTTTTACTGTCGCAAATTTTTATTACGCCAGGGATTGCCTTTTCTACAGTAAATTTTTCAAAAACTAATTTTTTACTGTCGCAAATTTTAATTACGCCAGGGATTGCTTTTTCTATAGTAAATTTTGCAAAAATTAATTTTTTACTGTCGCAAATTTTAAATCCGCCAGAGATTGTCTTTTCTATAGTAACTTATTCAAAAAATAATTTTTTACTGTCGCAAATTTTAATTACGCCAGGGATTGCCTTTTCTATAGTAAATTTTTCAAAAAATAATTTTCTACTTCGCAAATTTTAATTGCGCCAGGGATTGCCTTTTCTATAGTAAACTTTTCAAAAAATAATTTTTTACTGTCGCGAGTTTTAATTGCGCCAGGGATTGCCTTTTCTACAGTAAATTTTTTAAAAAATAATTTTTTACTGTCGCAAATTTTAATTACGCCAGGGATTGCCTTTTGTATAGTAAATTTTTCAAAAATTAATTTTTTACTGTCGCAAATTTTAACTGCGCCAGGGATTGCCTTTTCTATAGTAAATTTTTCAAAAACTATTTTTTTACTGTCGCAAGTTTTAATTACTCCAGGGATTGCCTTTTCTACAGTAAATTTTTCAAAAAATAATTTTTTACTGTCGCAAATTTTAATTACGCCAGGGATTGCCTTTTCTGTAGTAAATTATTCAAAAACTAATTTTTAACTGTCGCAGGTTTTAATTACGCCAGGTATTGCCTTTTCTATAGTAAATTTTACAAAAAATAATTTTTTAATGTCGCAAATTTTAAATACGCCAGGGATTGCCTTTTCTATAGTAAATTTTTCAAAAAATAATTTTTTACTGTAGCAAATTTTAAATACGCCAGGGATTGCCTTTTCTATAGTAAATTTTTCAAAAAATAATTTTTTACTGTCGCAAATTTTAAATACGCCAAGGATTGCCTTTTCTACAGTAAATTTTTCAAAAAATAATTTTCTACTGTCGCAAATTTTAATTGCGCCAGGGACTGCCTTTTCTATAGTAAATTTTTCACAAAATAATTTTATACTGTCGCAAATTTTAATTGCGACAGGGATTGCCTCTTCTATAGTAAATTATTCAAAAAATAATTTTTTACTGTCGCAAATTTTAATTACGCCAGGGATTGCCTTTTCTATAGTAAATTATTCAAAAACTAATTTTTAACTGTCGCAAGTTTTCATTACGCCAGGGATTGCCTTTTCTATAGTATGTTTTTCACAAATTAATTTTTAGTGTAGCAAATTTTAAATACGCCAGGGATTGCTTTTTCTATAGTAAATTTTTCAAAAAATAATTTTTTACTGTCGCAAATTTCAAATACGCCAGGGATTGCCTTTTCTACAGTAAATTTTTCAAAAAATTATTTTCTACTGTCGCAAATTTTAATTGCGCCAGGGATTGCCTTTTCTATAGCAAATTTTTCAAAAAATTATTTCATACTGTCGCAAATTTTAATTGCGCCAGGGATTGCCTTTTCTATAGTAAATTATTCAAAAAATAATTTTTTACTGTCGCAAATTTTTATTACGCCATGGATTGCCTTTTCTATAGTAAATTATTCAAAATCTAATTTTTAACTGTCGCAAATTTTAAATACGCCAGGGATTGCCATTTCTACAGTAAATTTTTCAAAAAATAATTTTCTACTGTCGCAAATTTTAATTGCGCCAGGGATTGCCTTTTCTATAGTAAATTTTTCAAAAAATAATTTTATACTGTCGCAAATTTTAATTGCGCCAGGGATTGCTTTTCCTATAGTAAATTATTCAAAAAATAATTTTTTACCGTCGCAAATTTTAATTACGCCAGGGATTGCCTTTTCTATAGTAAATTTTTCAAAAATTAATTTTTTACTGTCGCAAATTTTAACTGCGCCAGGGATTGCCTTTTCTATAGTAAATTTTTCAAAAACTATTTTTTTACTGTCGCAAGTTTTAATTACTCCAGGGATTGCCTTTTCTACAGTAAATTTTTCAAAAAATAATTTTTTACTGTCGCAAATTTTAATTACGCCAGGGATTGCATTCTCTATAGTAAATTATTCAAAAACTAATTTTTAACTGTCGCAAGTTTTAATTACGCCAGGTATTGCCTTTTCTATAGTAAATTTTACAAAAAATAATTTTTTAATGTCGCAAATTTTAAATACGCCAGGGATTGCCTTTTCTATAGTAAATTTTTCAAAAAATAATTTTTTACTGTAGCAAATTTTAAATACGCCAGGAATTGCCCTTTCTATAGTAAATTTTTCAAAAAATAATTTTTTACTGTCGCAAATTTTAAATACGCCAAGGATTGCCTTTTCTATAGTAAATTTTTCACAAATTAATTTTTTACTGTAGCAAATTTTAAATACGACAGGGATTGCCTTTTCTATAGTAAATTTTTCAAAAAATAATTTTTTACTGTCGCAAATTTTAAATACGCCAGGGATTGCCTTTTCTACAGTAAATTTTTCAAAAAATAATTTTCTACTGTCGCAAATTTTAATTGCGCCAGGGATTGCCTTTTCTATAGTAAATTTTTCAAAAAATAATTTTATACTGTCGCAAATTTTAATTGCGACAGGGATTGCCTTTTCTATAGTAAATTATTCAAAAAATAATTTTTTACTGTCGCAAATTTTAATTACGCCAGGGATTGCCTTTTCTATAGTAAATTATTCAAAAACTAATTTTTAACTGTCGCAAGTTTTAATTACGCCAGGGATTGCCTTTTCTATAGTATATTTTTCACAAATTAATTTTTTACTGTAGCAAATTTTAAATACGCCAGGGATTGCCTTTTCTATAGTAAATTTTTCAAAAAATAATTTTTTACTGTCGCAAATTTTAATTACGCCAGGGATTTCCTTTTCTATAGTAAATTTTTCAAAAAATAATTTTATACTGTCGCAAATTTTAATTGCGCCAGGGATTGCCTTTTCTATAGTAAATTATTCAAAAAATAATTTTTTACTGTCGCAAATTTTAATAACGCCAAGGATTGCCTTTTTTACAGTAAATTTTTCAAAAACTAATTTTTTACTGTCGCAAATTTTAATTACGCCAGGGATTGCCTTTTCTATAGTAAATTATTCAAAAAATAATTTTTTACTGTCGCAAATTTTAATTACGCCGGGGATTACCTTTTCTATAGTAAATTTTTCAAAAAATAATTTTCTACTTCGCAAATTTTAATTGCGCCAGGGATGGCCTTTTCTATAGTAAATTTTTCAAAAAATAATTTTTTACTGTCGCAAGTTTTAACTGCGCCAGGGATTGCCTTTTCTACAGTAAATTTTTCAAAAAATAATTTTTTACTGTCGGAAATTTTAATTACGCCAGGGATTGCCTTTTCTATAGTAAATTTTACAAAAAATAATTTTTTAATGTCGCAAATTTTAAATACGCCAGGAATTGCCATTTCTACAGTAAATTTTTCAAAAAATAATTTTCTACTGTCGCAAAATTTAATTGCGCCAGGGATTGCCTTTTCTATAGTAAATTTTTCAAAAAATAATTTTATACTGTCGCAAATTTTAATTGCGCCAGGGATTGACTTTTCTATAGTAAATTATTCAAAAAATAATTTTTTACTGTCGCAAATTTTAAATACGCCAGGGATTGCCTTTTCTATAGTAAATTTTTCAAAAATTAATTTTTTACTGTCGCAAATTTTAACTGCGCCAGGGATTGCCTTTTCTATAGTAAATTTTTCAAAAACTATTTTTTTACTGTCGCAAGTTTTAATTACTCCAGGGATTGCCTTTTCTACAGTAAATTTTTCAAAAACTATTTTTTTACTGTCGCAAATTTTAATTACTCCAGGGATTGCCTTTTCTACAGTAAATTTTTCAAAAACTATTTTTTTACTGTCGCAAATTTTAATTACGCCAAGGATTGCCTTTTCTACAGTAAATTTTTCAAAAAATAATTTTTTACTGTCGCAAATTTTAATTACCCCAGGGATTGCCTTTTCTATATTAAATTATTCAAAAACTAATTTTTAACTGTCGCAAGTTTTAATTACGCCAGGGATTTCCTTTTCTATAGTAAATTTTTCAAAAATTAATTTTATACCGTCGGAAATTTTAGTTGCGCCAAGGATTGCCTTTTCTATAGTAAATTTTTCAAAAAATAATTTTCTACTGTCGCAAATTTTAATTGCGCCAGGGATTGCCTTTTCTATAGTAAATTATTCAAAAACTAATTTTTAACTGTCGCAAGATTTAATTACGCCAGGGATTGCCTTTTCTATAGTAAATTTTTCACAAATTAATTTTTAACTGTCGCAAGTTTTAATTACGCCAGGGATTGCCTTTTCTATAGTAAATTTTTCAAAAATTAATTTTTTACTGTAGCAAATTTTAAATACGCCAGGGATTGCCTTTTCTATAGTAAATCTTTCAAAAAATATTTTTTTACTGTCGCAAATTTTAAATACGCCATGGATTGCCTTTTCTACAGTAAATTTTTCAAAAAATAATTTTCTACTGTCGCAAATTTTAATTGCGCCAGGGATTGTCTTTTCTATAGTAAATTATTCAAAAACTAATTTTTAACTGTCGCAAGTTTTAATTACGCCAGGGATTGCCTTTTCTATAGTAAATTATTCAAAAACTAATTTTTAACTGTCGCAAATTTTAATTGCGCCAGGGATTGCCTTTTCTACAGTAAATTTTTCAAAAAATAATTTTTACTGTCGCAAATTTTAAATACGCCAGGGATTGCCTTTTCTATAGTAAATTTTTCAAAAACTAATTTTTTACTGTCGCAAATTTTAATTACGCCAGGGATTGCCTTTTCTATAGTAAATTTTTCAAAAAATAATTTTACACTGTCGCAAATTTTAATTGCGCCAAGGATTGCCTTTTCTATAGTAAATTTTTCAAAAAATAATTTTCTACTGTCGCAAATTTTAAATAGGCCAGGGATTGCCTTTGCTTTAGTAAATTTTTCAAAAATTAATTTTTTACTGTCGCAAATATTAAATCCGCCAGGGATTGCCTTTTCTATAGTAAATTATTCAAAAAATAATTTTTTACTGTCGCAAATTTTGAATACGCCAGGGATTGCCTTTTCTACAGTAAATTTTTCAAAAAATAATTTTCTACTGTCGCAAATTTTAATTGCGCCAGGGATTGCCTTTTCTATAGTAAATTATTCAAAAACTAATTTTTAACTGTCGCAAGTTTTAATTACGCCAGGGATTGCCTTTTCTATAGTAAATTATTCAAAAACTAATTCTTAACTGTCGCAAATTTTAAATACGCCAGGGATTGCCTTTTCTATAGTAAATTTTTCAAAAACTAATTTTCTACTGTCGCAAATTTTAATTGCGCCAGGGATTGCCATTTCCACAGTAAATTTTTCAAAAAATAATTTTTTACTGTCGCAAATTTTAAATACGCCAGGGATTGCCTTTTCTATAGTAAATTTTTCAAAAAATAATTTTCTACTGTCGCAAATTTTAAATACGCCAGGGATTGCCTTTTCTTTAGTAAATTATTCAAAAACTAATTTTTAACTGTCGCAAGTTTTAATTACGCCAGGGATTGCCTTTTCTATAGTAAATTTTTCAAAAACTATTTTTTTACTGTCGCAAGTTTTAATTACTCCAGGGATTGCCTTTTCTACAGTAAATTTTTCAAAAAATAATTTTTTACTGTCGCAAATTTTAATTACGCCAGGGATTGCCTTCTCTATAGTAAATTATTCAAAAACTAATTTTTAACTGTCGCAAGTTTTAATTACGCCAGGTATTGCCTTTTCTATAGTAAATTTTACAAAAAATAGTTTTTTAATGTCGCAAATTTTAAATACGCCAGGGATTGCCTTTTCTATAGTAAATTTTTCAAAAAATAATTTTTTACTGTAGCAAATTTTAAATACGCCAGGAATTGCCTTTTCTATAGTAAATTTTTCAAAAAATAATTTTTTACTGTCACAAATTTTAAATACGCCAAGGATTGCCTTTTCTATAGTAAATTTTTCACAAATTAATTTTTTACTGTAGCAAATTTTAAATACGACAGGGATTGCCTTTTCTATAGTAAATTTTTCAAAAAATAATTTTTTACTGTCGCAAATTTTAAATACGCCAGGGATTGCCTTTTCTACAGTAAATTTTTCAAAAAATAATTTTCTACTGTCGCAAATTTTAATTGCGCCAGGGATTGCCTTTTCTATAGTAAATTTTTCAAAAAATAATTTTATACTGTCGCAAATTTTAATTGCGACAGGGATTGCCTTTTCTATAGTAAATTATTCAAAAAATACTTTTTTACTGTCGCAAATTTTAATTACGCCAGGGATTGCCTTTTCTATAGTAAATTATTCAAAAACTAATTTTTAACTGTCGCAAGTTTTAATTACGCCAGGGATTGCCTTTTCTATAGTATATTTTTCACAAATTAATTTTTTACTGTAGCAAATTTTAAATACGCCAGGGATTGCCTTTTCTATAGTAAATTTTTCAAAAAATAATTTTTTACTGTCGAAAATTTTAATTGCGCCAGGGATTGCCTTTTCTATAGTAAATTTTTCAAAAAATAATTTTATACTGTCGCAAATTTTAATTGCGCCAGGGATTGCCTTTTCTATAGTAAATTATTCAAAAAATAATTTTTTACTGTCGCAAATTTTAATAACGCCAGGGATTGCCTTTTCTATAGTAAATTTTACAAAAAATAATTTTTTAATGTCGCAAATTTTAAATACGCCAGGAATTGCCATTTCTACAGTAAATTTTTCAAAAAATAATTTTCTACTGTCGCAAAATTTAATTGCGCCAGGGATTGCCTTTTCTATAGTAAATTTTTCAAAAAATAATTTTATACTGTCGCAAATTTTAATTGCGCCAGGGATTGACTTTTCTATAGTAAATTATTCAAAAAATAATTTTTTACTGTCGCAAATTTTAATAACGCCAGGGATTGCCTTTTCTATAGTAAATTTTACAAAAAATAATTTTTTAATGTCGCAAATTTTAAATACGCCAGGAATTGCCATTTCTACAGTAAATTTTTCAAAAAATAATTTTCTACTGTCGCAAAATTTAATTGCGCCAGGGATTGCCTTTTCTATAGTAAATTTTTCAAAAACTAATTTTTAACTGTCGCAAATTTTAATTGCGCCAGGGATTGACTTTTCTATAGTAAATTTTTCACAAATTAATTTTTAACTGTCGCAAGTTTTAATTACGCCAGGGATTGCCTTTTCTATAGTAAATTTTTCAAAAATTAATTTTTTACTGTAGCAAATTTTAAATACGCCAGGGATTGCCTTTTCTTTAGTAAATCTTTCAAAAAATATTTTTTTACTGTCGCAAATTTTAAATACGCCATGGATTGCCTTTTCTACAGTAAATTTTTCAAAAAATAATTTTCTACTGTCGCAAATTTTAATTGCGCCAGGGATTGTCTTTCTATAGTAAATTTTTCAAAAAATAATTTTATACTGTCGCAAATTTTAATTGCGCCGGGGATTGCCTTTTCTATAGTAAATTATTCAAAAACTAATTTTTAACTGTCGCAAGTTTTAATTACGCCAGGGATTGCCTTTTCTATAGTAAATTTTTCACAAATTAATTTTTTACTGTAGAAAATTTTAAATACGCCATGGATTGCCTTCTCTATAGTAAATTTTTCAAAAAATAATTTTTTACTGTCGCAAATTTTAAATACGCCAGGGATTGCCTTTTCTACAGTAAATTTTTCAAAAAATAATTTTCTACTGTCGCAAATTTTAATTGCGCCAGGGACTGCCTTTTCTATAGTAAATTTTTCAAAAAATAATTTTATACTGTCGCAAATTTTAATTGCGCCAGGGATTGCCTTTCCTATAGTAAATTATTCAAAAACTAATTTTTAACTGTCGCAAGTTTTAATTACGCCAGGGATTGCCTTTTCTATAGTAAATTATTCAAAAACTAATTTTTAACTGTCGCAAATTTTAAATACGCCAGGGATTGCCTTTTCTATAGTAAATTTGTCAAAAACTAATTTTCTACTGTCGCAAATTTTAATTGCGCCAGGGATTGCCTTTTCTACAGTAAATTTTTCAAAAAATAATTTTTACTGTCGCAAATTTTAAATACGCCAGGGATTGCCTTTTCTATAGTAAATTTTTCAAAAACTAATTTTTTACTGTCGCAAATTTTAATTACGCCAGGGATTGCCTTTTCTATTGTAAATTTTTCAAAAAATAATTTTACACTGTCGCAAATTTTAATTGCGCCAAGGATTGCCTTTTCTATAGTAAATTTTTCAAAAAATAATTTTCTACTGTCGCAAATTTTAAATAGGCCAGGGATTGCCTTTGCTTTAGTAAATTTTTCAAAAATTAATTTTTTACTGTCGCAAATATTAAATCCGCCAGGGATTGCCTTTTCTATAGTAAATTATTCAAAAAATAATTTTTTACTGTCGCAAATTTTGAATACGCCAGGGATTGCCTTTTCTACAGTAAATTTTTCAAAAAATAATTTTCTACTGTCGCAAATTTTAATTGCGCCAGGGATTGCCTTTTCTATAGTAAATTATTCAAAAACTAATTTTTAACTGTCGCAAGTTTTAATTACGCCAGGGATTGCCTTTTCTATAGTAAATTATTCAAAAACTAATTCTTAACTGTCGCAAATTTTAAATACGCCAGGGATTGCCTTTTCTATAGTAAATTTTTCAAAAACTAATTTTCTACTGTCGCAAATTTTAATTGCGCCAGGGATTGCCATTTCCACAGTAAATTTTTCAAAAAATAATTTTTTACTGTCGCAAATTTTAAATACGCCAGGGATTGCCTTTTCTATAGTAAATTTTTCAAAAAATAATTTTCTACTGTCGCAAATTTTAAATACGCCAGGGATTGCCTTTTCTTTAGTAAATTATTCAAAAACTAATTTTTAACTGTCGCAAGTTTTAATTACGCCAGGGATTGCCTTTTCTATAGTAAATTTGTCAAAAACTAATTTTCTACTGTCGCAAATTTTAATTGCGCCAGGGATTGCCTTTTCTACAGTAAATTTTTCAAAAATTAATTTTTTACTGTCGCAAATTTTAACTGCGCCAGGGATTGCCTTTTCTATAGTAAATTTTTCAAAAACTATTTTTTTACTGTCGCAAGTTTTAATTACTCCAGGGATTGCCTTTTCTACAGTAAATTTTTCAAAAAATAATTTTTTACTGTCGCAAATTTTAATTACGCCAGGGATTGCCTTCTCTATAGTAAATTATTCAAAAACTAATTTTTAACTGTCGCAAGTTTTAATTACGCCAGGTATTGCCTTTTCTATAGTAAATTTTACAAAAAATAGTTTTTTAATGTCGCAAATTTTAAATACGCCAGGGATTGCCTTTTCTATAGTAAATTTTTCAAAAAATAATTTTTTACTGTAGCAAATTTTAAATACGCCAGGAATTGCCTTTTCTATAGTAAATTTTTCAAAAAATAATTTTTTACTGTCACAAATTTTAAATACGCCAAGGATTGCCTTTTCTATAGTAAATTTTTCACAAATTAATTTTTTACTGTAGCAAATTTTAAATACGACAGGGATTGCCTTTTCTATAGTAAATTTTTCAAAAAATAATTTTTTACTGTCGCAAATTTTAAATACGCCAGGTTGCCTTTTCTACAGTAAATTTTTCAAAAAATAATTTTCTACTGTCGCAAATTTTAATTGCGCCAGGGATTGCCTTTTCTATAGTAAATTTTTCAAAAAATAATTTTATACTGTCGCAAATTTTAATTGCGACAGGGATTGCCTTTTCTATAGTAAATTATTCAAAAAATAATTTTTTACTGTCGCAAATTTTAATTACGCCAGGGATTGCCTTTTCTATAGTAAATTATTCAAAAACTAATTTTTAACTGTCGCAAGTTTTAATTACGCCAGGGATTGCCTTTTCTATAGTATATTTTTCACAAATTAATTTTTTACTGTAGCAAATTTTAAATACGCCAGGGATTGCCTTTTCTATAGTAAATTTTTCAAAAAATAATTTTTTACTGTCGCAAATTTTAAATACGCCAGGAATTGCCATTTCTACAGTAAATTTTTCAAAAAATAATTTTCTACTGTCGCAAAATTTAATTGCGCCAGGGATTGCCTTTTCTATAGTAAATTTTTCAAAAAATTATTTTATACTGTCGCAAATTTTAATTGCGCCAGGGATTGACTTTTCTATAGTAAATTATTCAAAAAATAATTTTTTACTGTCGCAAATTTTAAATACGCCAGGGATTGCCTTTTCTATAGTAAATTATTCAAAAAATAATTTTTTACTGTCGCAAATTTTGAATACGCCAGGGATTGCCTTTTCTACAGTAAATTTTTCAAAAAATAATTTTCTACTGTCGCAAATTTTAATTGCGCCAGGGATTGCCTTTTCTATAGTAAATTATTCAAAAACTAATTTTTAACTGTCGCAAGTTTAATTACGCCAGGGATTGACTTTTCTATAGTAAATTATTCAAAAACTAATTCTTAACTGTCGCAAATTTTAAATACGCCAGGGATTGCCTTTTCTATAGTAAATTTTTCAAAAACTAATTTTCTACTGTCGCAAAATTTAATTGCGCCAGGGATTGCCATTTCCACAGTAAATTTTTCAAAAAATAATTTTTTACTGTCGCAAATTTTAAATACGCCAGGGATTGCCTTTTCTATAGTAAATTTTTCAAAAAATAATTTTCTACTGTCGCAAATTTTAAATACGCCAGGGATTGCCTTTTCTTTAGTAAATTATTCAAAAACTAATTTTTAACTGTCGCAAGTTTTAATTACGCCAGGGATTGCCTTTTCTATAGTAAATTTTTCAAAAATTAATTTTTTACTGTCGCAAATTTTAAATACGCCAGAGATTGCCTTTCTACAGTAAATTTTTCAAAAAATAATTTTCTACTGTCGCAAATTTTAATTGCGCCAGGGATTGCCTTTTCTATAGTAAATTTTTCAAAAAATAATTTTATACTGTCGCAAATTTTAATTGCGCCAGGGATTGCCTTTTCTATAGTAAATTATTCAAAAACTAATTTTTAACTGTCGCAAGTTTTAATTACGCCAGGGATTGCCTTTTCTATAGTAAATTTTTCACAAATTAATTTTTTACTGTAGAAAATTTTAAATACGCCAGGGATTGCCTTTCTATAGTAAATTTTTCAAAAAATAATTTTTTACCGTCGCAAATTTTAAATACGCCAGGGATTAACTTTTCTACAGTAAATTTTTCAAAAAATAATTTTCTACTGTTGCAAATTTTAATTGCGCCAGGGATTGCCTTTTCTATAGTAAATTTTTCAAAAAATAATTTTTTACTGTCGCAAATTTTAAATACGCCAGGGATTGCCTTTTCTATAGTAAATTTTTCAAAAATTAATTTTTTACTGTCGCAAATTTTAACTGCGCCAGGGATTGCCTTTTCTATAGTAAATTTTTCAAAAACTATTTTTTTACTGTCGCAAGTTTTAATTACTCCAGGGATTGCCTTTTCTACAGTAAATTTTTCAAAAACTATTTTTTTACTGTCGCAAATTTTAATTACTCCAGGGATTGCCTTTTCTACAGTAAATTTTTCAAAAACTATTTTTTTACTTTCGCAAATTTTAATTACGCCAGGGATTGCCTTTTCTACAGTAAATTTTTCAAAAAATAATTTTTTACTGTCGCAAATTTTAATTACCCCAGGGATTGCCTTTTCTATATTAAATTATTCAAAAACTAATTTTTAACTGTCGCAAGTTTTAATTACGCCAGGGATTTCCTTTTCTATAGTAAATTTTTCAAAAATTAATTTTATTCCGTCGGAAATTTTAGTTGCGCCAAGGATTGCCTTTTCTATAGTAAATTTTTCAAAAAATAATTTTCTACTGTCGCAAATTTTAATTGCGCCAGGGATTGCCTTTTCTATAGTAAATTATTCAAAAACTAATTTTTAACTGTCGCAAGATTTAATTACGCCAGGGATTGCCTTTTCTATAGTAAATTTTTCACAAATTAATTTTTAACTGTCGCAAGTTTTAATTACGCCAGGGATTGCCTTTTCTATAGTAAATTTTTCAAAAATTAATTTTTTACTGTAGCAAATTTTAAATACGCAAGGGATTGCCTTTTCTATAGTAAATCTTTCAAAAAATATTTTTTTACTGTCGCAAATTTTAAATACGCCATGGATTGCCTTTTCTACAGTAAATTTTTCAAAAAATAATTTTCTACTGTCGCAAATTTTAATTGCGCCAGGGATTGTCTTTTCTATAGTAAATTTTTCAAAAAATAATTTTATACTGTCGCAAATTTTAATTGCGCCAGGGATTGCCTTTTCTATAGTAAATTATTCAAAAACTAATTTTTAACTGTCGCAAGTTTTAATTACGCCAGGGATTGCCTTTTCTATAGTAAATTTTTCACAAATTAATTTTTTACTGTAGCAAATTTTAAATACCCCATGGATTGCCTTCTCAATAGTAAATTTTTCAAAAAATAATTTTTTACTGTCGCAAATTTTAAATACGCCAGGGATTGCCTTTTCTACAGTAAATTTTTCAAAAAATAATTTTCTACTGTCGCAAATTTTAATTGCGCCAGGGACTGCCTTTTCTATAGTAAATTTTTCAAAAAATAATTTTATACTGTCGCAAATTTTAATTGCGCCAGGGATTGCCTTTCCTATAGTAAATTATTCAAAAACTAATTTTTAACTGTCGCAAGTTTTAATTACGCCAGGGATTGCCTTTTCTATAGTAGATTATTCAAAAACTAATTTTTAACTGTCGCAAATTTCAAATACGCCCGGGATTGCCTTTTCTATAGTAAATTTGTCAAAAACTAATTTTCTACTGTCGCAAATTTTAATTGCGCCAGGGATTGCCTTTTCTACAGTAAATTTTTCAAAAAATAATTTTTACTGTCGCAAATTTTAAATACGCCAGGGATTGCCTTTTCTATAGTAAATTTTTCAAAAACTAATTTTTTACTGTCGCAAATTTTAATTACGCCAGGGGTTGCCTTTTCTATAGTAAATTTTTCAAAAAATAATTTTACACTGTCGCAAATTTTAATTGCGCCAAGGATTGCCTTTTCTATAGTAAATTTTTCAAAAAATAATTTTCTACTGTCGCAAATTTTAAATAGGCCAGGGATTGCCTTTGCTTTAGTAAATTTTTCAAAAATTAATTTTTTACTGTCGCAAATATTAAATCCGCCAGGGATTGCCTTTTCTATAGTAAATTATTCAAAAAATAATTTTTTACTGTCGCAAATTTTGAATACGCCAGGGATTGCCTTTTCTACAGTAAATTTTTCAAAAAATAATTTTCTACTGTCGCAAATTTTAATTGCGCCAGGGATTGCCTTTTCTATAGTAAATTATTCAAAAACTAATTTTTAACTGTCGCAAGTTTTAATTACGCCAGGGATTGCCTTTTCTATAGTAAATTATTCAAAAACTAATTCTTAACTGTCGCAAATTTTAAATACGCCAGGGATTGCCTTTTCTATAGTAAATTTTTCAAAAACTAATTTTCTACTGTCGCAAATTTTAATTGCCCCAGGGATTGCCATTTCCACAGTAAATTTTTCAAAAAATAATTTTTTACTGTCGCAAATTTTAAATACGCCAGGGATTGCCTTTTCTATAGTAAATTTTTCAAAAAATAATTTTCTACTGTCGCAAATTTTAAATACGCCAGGGATTGCCTTTTCTTTAGTAAATTATTCAAAAACTAATTTTTAACTGTCGCAAGTTTTAATTACGCCAGAGATTGCCTTTTCTATAGTAAATTTGTCAAAAACTAATTTTCTGCTGTCGCAAGTTTTAATTGCGCCAGGGATTGCCTTTTCTACAGTAAATTTTTCAAAAAATAATTTTTTACTGTCGCAAATTTTAAATACGCCAGGGATTGCCTTTTCTATAGTAAATTTTTCAAAAGCTAATTTTTTACTGTCGCAAATTTTAATTACGCCAGGGATTGCCTTTTCTATAGTAAATTTTACAAAAAATAATTTTACACTGTCGCAAATTTTAATTGCGCCAAGGATTGCCTTTTCTATAGTAAATTTTTCAAAAAATAATTTTCTACTGTCGCAAATTTTAAATAGGCCAGGGATTGCCTTTGCTTTAGTAAATTTTTCAAAAATTAATTTTTAACTGTCGCAAATATTAAATCCGCCAGGGATTGCCTTTTCTATAGTAAATTATTCAAAAAATAATTTTTTACTGTCGCAAATTTTGAATACGCCAGGGATTGCCTTTTCTACAGTAAATTTTTCAAAAAATAATTTTCTACTGTCGCAAATTTTAATTGCGCCAGGGATTGCCTTTTCTATAGTAAATTATTCAAAAACTAATTTTTAACTGTCGCAAGTTTAATTACGCCAGGGATTGACTTTTCTATAGTAAATTATTCAAAAACTAATTCTTAACTGTCGCAAATTTTAAATACGCCAGGGATTGCCTTTTCTATAGTAAATTTTTCAAAAACTAATTTTCTACTGTCGCAAAATTTAATTGCGCCAGGGATTGCCATTTCCACAGTAAATTTTTCAAAAAATAATTTTTTACTGTCGCAAATTTTAAATACGCCAGGGATTGCCTTTTCTATAGTAAATTTTTCAAAAAATAATTTTCTACTGTCGCAAATTTTAAATACGCCAGGGATTGCCTTTTCTTTAGTAAATTATTCAAAAACTAATTTTTAACTGTCGCAAGTTTTAATTACGCCAGGGATTGCCTTTTCTATAGTAAATTTTTCAAAAATTAATTTTTTACTGTCGCAAATTTTAAATACGCCAGAGATTTCCTTTCTACAGTAAATTTTTCAAAAAATAATTTTCTACTGTCGCAAATTTTAATTGCGCCAGGGATTGCCTTTTCTATAGTAAATTTTTCAAAAAATAATTTGATACTGTCGCAAATTTTAATTGCGCCAGGGATTGCCTTTTCTATAGTAAATTATTCAAAAACTAATTTTTAACTGTCGCAAGTTTTAATTACGCCAGGGATTGCCTTTTCTATAGTAAATTTTTCACAAATTAATTTTTTACTGTAGAAAATTTTAAATACGCCAGGGATTGCCTTTTCTATAGTAAATTATTCAAAAACTAATTTTTAACTGTCGCAAGTTTTAATTACGGCAGGGATTGCCTTTTCTATAGTAAATTTTTCACAAATTAATTTTTTACTGTAGCAAATTTTAAATACGCCAGGGATTGCCTTTTCTATAGTAAATTTTTCAAAAAATAATTTTCTACTGTCGCAAATTTTAATTGCGCCAGGGATTGCCTTTTCTATAGTAAATTTTTTAAAAAATAATTTTTTACTGTCGCAAGTTTTAATTGCGCCAGGGATTGCCTTTTCTATAGTAAATTTTTCAAAAAATAATTTTTAACTGTCGCAAGTTTTAATTACGGCAGGGATTGCCTTTTCTATAGTAAATTATTCAAAAACTAATTTTTAACTGTCGCAAGTTTTAATTACGACAGGGATTGCCTTTTCTATAGTAAATTTTTCACAAATTAATTTTTTACTGTAGCAAATTTTAAATACGCCAGGGATTGCCTTTTCTATAGTAAATTTTTCAAAAAATAATTTTCTACTGTCGCAAATTTTAATTGCGCCAGGGATTGCCTTTTCTATAGTAAATTTTTTAAAAAATAATTTTTTACTGTCGCAAGTTTTAATTGCGCCAGGGATTGCCTTTGCTTTAGTAAATTTTTCAAAAATTAATTTTTTACTGTCGCAAATATTAAATCAGCCAGGGATTGCCTTTTCTATAGTAAATTATTCAAAAAATAATTTTTTACTGTCGCAAATTTTGAATACGCCAGGGATTGCCTTTTCTACAGTAAATTTTTCAAAAAATAATTTTTTAATGTCGCAAATTTTAAATACGCCAGGGATTGCCTTTGCTTTAGTAAATTTTTCAAAAATTAATTTTTTACTGTCGCAAATATTAAATCCGCCAGGGATTGCCTTTTCTATAGTAAATTATTCAAAAAATAATTTTTTACTGTCGCAAATTTTGAATACGCCAGGGATTGCCTTTTCTACAGTAAATTTTTCAAAAAATAATTTTCTACTGTCGCAAATTTTAATTGCGCCAGGGATTGCCTTTTCTATAGTAAATTATTCAAAAACTAATTTTTAACTGTCGCAAGTTTTAATTACGCCAGGGATTGCCTTTTCTATAGTAAATTATTCAAAAACTAATTCTTAACTGTCGCAAATTTTAAATACGCCAGGGATTGCCTTTTCTATAGTAAATTTTTCAAAAACTAATTTTCTACTGTCGCAAATTTTAATTGCCCCAGGGATTGCCATTTCCACAGTAAATTTTTCAAAAAATAATTTTTTACTGTCGCAAATTTTAAATACGCCAGGGATTGCCTTTTCTATAGTAAATTTTTCAAAAAATAATTTTCTACTGTCGCAAATTTTAAATACGCCAGGGATTGCCTTTTCTTTAGTAAATTATTCAAAAACTAATTTTTAACTGTCGCAAGTTTTAATTACGCCAGAGATTGCCTTTTCTATAGTAAATTTGTCAAAAACTAATTTTCTGCTGTCGCAAGTTTTAATTGCGCCAGGGATTGCCTTTTCTACAGTAAATTTTTCAAAAAATAATTTTTTACTGTCGCAAATTTTAAATACGCCAGGGATTGCCTTTTCTATAGTAAATTTTTCAAAAGCTAATTTTTTACTGTCGCAAATTTTAATTACGCCAGGGATTGCCTTTTCTATAGTAAATTTTACAAAAAATAATTTTACACTGTCGCAAATTTTAATTGCGCCAAGGATTGCCTTTTCTATAGTAAATTTTTCAAAAAATAATTTTCTACTGTCGCAAATTTTAAATAGGCCAGGGATTGCCTTTGCTTTAGTAAATTTTTCAAAAATTAATTTTTTACTGTCGCAAATATTAAATCCGCCAGGGATTGCCTTTTCTATAGTAAATTATTCAAAAAATAATTTTTTACTGTCGCAAATTTTGAATACGCCAGGGATTGCCTTTTCTACAGTAAATTTTTCAAAAAATAATTTTCTACTGTCGCAAATTTTAATTGCGCCAGGGATTGCCTTTTCTATAGTAAATTATTCAAAAACTAATTTTTAACTGTCGCAAGTTTAATTACGCCAGGGATTGACTTTTCTATAGTAAATTATTCAAAAACTAATTCTTAACTGTCGCAAATTTTAAATACGCCAGGGATTGCCTTTTCTATAGTTAATTTTTCAAAAACTAATTTTCTACTGTCGCAAAATTTAATTGCGCCAGGGATTGCCATTTCCACAGTAAATTTTTCAAAAAATAATTTTTTACTGTCGCAAATTTTAAATACGCCAGGGATTGCCTTTTCTATAGTAAATTTTTCAAAAAATAATTTTCTACTGTCGCAAATTTTAAATACGCCAGGGATTGCCTTTTCTTTAGTAAATTATTCAAAAACTAATTTTTAACTGTCGCAAGTTTTAATTACGCCAGGGATTGCCTTTTCTATAGTAAATTTTTCAAAAATTAATTTTTTACTGTCGCAAATTTTAAATACGCCAGAGATTGCCTTTCTACAGTAAATTTTTCAAAAAATAATTTTCTACTGTCGCAAATTTTAATTGCGCCAGGGATTGCCTTTTCTATAGTAAATTTTTCAAAAAATAATTTGATACTGTCGAAAATTTTAATTGCGCCAGGGATTGCCTTTTCTATAGTAAATTATTCAAAAACTAATTTTTAACTGTCGCAAGTTTTAATTACGCCAGGGATTGCCTTTTCTATAGTAAATTTTTCACAAATTAATTTTTTACTGTAGAAAATTTTAAATACGCCAGGGATTGCCTTTTCTATAGTAAATTATTCAAAAACTAATTTTTAACTGTCGCAAGTTTTAATTACGGCAGGGATTGCCTTTTCTATAGTAAATTTTTCACAAATTAATTTTTTACTGTAGCAAATTTTAAATACGCCAGGGATTGCCTTTTCTATAGTAAATTTTTCAAAAAATAATTTTCTACTGTCGCAAATTTTAATTGCGCCAGGGATTGCCTTTTCTATAGTAAATTTTTTAAAAAATAATTTTTTACTGTCGCAAGTTTTAATTGCGCCAGGGATTGCCTTTTCTACAGTAAATTTTTCAAAAAATAATTTTTTACTGTCGAAAATTTTAATTACGCCAGGGATTGCCTTTTCTATAGTAAATTTTGCAAAAAATAATTTTTTAATGTCGCAAATTTTAAATACGCCAGGGATTGCCTTTTCTACACTAAATTTTTCAAAAAATAATTTTCTACTGTCGCAAATTTTAATTGCGCCAGGGATTGCCTTTTCTATAGTAAATTTTTCAAAAAATAATTTTATACTGTCGCAAATTTTAATTGCGCCAGGGATTGCCTTTTCTATAGTAAATTTTTCAAAAAATAATTTTTAACTGTCGCAAGTTTTAATTACGGCAGGGATTGCCTTTTCTATAGTAAATTATTCAAAAACTAATTTTTAACTGTCGCAAGTTTTAATTACGGCAGGGATTGCCTTTTCTATAGTAAATTTTTCACAAATTAATTTTTTACTGTAGCAAATTTTAAATACGCCAGGGATTGCCTTTTCTATAGTAAATTTTTCAAAAAATAATTTTCTACTGTCGCAAATTTTAATTGCGCCAGGGATTGCCTTTTCTATAGTAAATTTTTTAAAAAATAATTTTTTACTGTCGCAAGTTTTAATTGCGCCAGGGATTGCCTTTTCTACAGTAAATTTTTCAAAAAATAATTTTTTACTATCGAAAATTTTAATTACGCCAGGGATTGCCTTTTCTATAGTAAATTTTGCAAAAAATAATTTTTTAATGTCGCAAATTTTAAATACGCCATGGATTGCCTTTTCTACAGTAAATTTTTCAAAAAATAATTTTCTACTGTCGCAGATTTTAATTGCGCCAGGGATTGCCTTTTCTATAGTAAATTTTTCAAAAAATAATTTTTTAATGTCGCAAATTTTAAATACGCCAGGGATTGCCTTTTCTACAGTAAATTTTTCAAAAAATAATTTTCTGCTGTCGCAAATTTTAATTGCGCCAGGGATTGCCTTTTCTATAGTAAATTTTTCAAAAAATAATTTTTTACCGTCGCAAATTTTAAATACGCCAGGGATTAACTTTTCTACAGTAAATTTTTCAAAAAATAATTTTCTACTGTCGCAAATTTTAATTGCGCCAGGGATTGCCTTTTCTATAGTAAATTTTTCAAAAAATAATTTTATACTGTCGCAAATTTTAATTGCGCCAGGGATTGCCTTTTCTATAGTAAATTATTCAAAAACTAATTTTTAACTGTCGCAAGTTTTAATTACGGCAGGGATTGCCTTTTCTATAGTAAATTTTTCACAAATTAATTTTTTACTGTAGCAAATTTTAAATACGCCAGGGATTGCCTTTTCTATAGTAAATTTTTCAAAAAATAATTTTCTACTGTCGCAAATTTTAATTGCGCCAGGGATTGCCTTTTCTATAGTAAATTTTTCAAAAAATAATTTTTTACTGTCGCAAGTTTTAATTGCGCCAGGGATTGCCTTTTCTACAGTAAATTTTTCAAAAAATAATTTTTTACTGTCGCAAATTTTAATTACGCCAGGGATTGCCTTTTCTATAGTAAATTTTGCAAAAAATAATTTTTTAATGTCGCAAATTTTAAATACGCCAGGGATTGCCTTTTCTACAGTAAATTTTTCAAAAAATAATTTTCTACTGTCGCAAATTTTAATTGCGCCAGGGATTGCCTTTTCTATAGTAAATTTTTCAAAAAATAATTTTTTACTCTCGCAAGTTTTAATTGCGCCAGGGATTGCCTTTTCTACAGTAAATTTTTCAAAAAATAATTTTCTACTGTCGCAAATTTTAATTGCGCCAGGGATTGCCTTTCCTATAGTAAATTTTTCAAAATATAATTTTATACAGTCGCAAATTTTAATTGCGCCAAGGATTGCCTTTTCTATAGTAAATTATTCAAAAACTAATTTTTAACTGTCGCAAGTTTTAATTACGCCAGGGATTGCCTTTTCTATAGTAAATTTTTCACAAATTAAATTTTAACTGTCGCAAATTTTAAATACGCCAGGGATTGCCTTTTCTATAGTAAATTTTTCAAAAAATAATTTTTTCTGTCGCAAATTTTAAATACGCCAGGGATTGCCCTTTCTACAGTAAATTTTTCAAAAAATAATTTTCTACTGTCGCAAATTTGAATTGCGCCAGGGATTGCCTTTTCTATAGTAAATTTTTCAAAAAATAATTTTATACTGTCGCAAATTTTAATTGCGCCAGGATTGCCTTTTCTATAGTAAATTATTCAAAAAATAATTTTTTACTGTCGCCAATTTTAATTACGCCAGGGATTGCCTTTTCTATAGTAAATTATTCAAAATCTAATTTTTAACTGTCGCAAGTTTTAATTACGCCAGGGATTGCCTTTTCTGTAGTAAATTTTTCACAAATTAATTTTTTACTGTAGCAAATTTTAAATACGCCAGGGATTGCCTTTTCTATAGTAAATTTTTCAAAAAATAATTTTTTACTGTCGCAAATTTTAAATACGCCAGGGTTGCCTTTTCTACAGTAAATTTTTCAAAAAATAAATTTCTACTGTCGCAAATTTTAATTGCGCCAGAGATTGCATTTTCTATAGTAAATTTTTCAAAAAATAATTTTATACTGTCGCAAATTTTAATTGCGCCAGGGATTACCTTTTCTATAGTAAATTATTCAAAAAATAATTTTCTACTGTCGCAAATTTTAATTACGCCAGGTATTGCCTTTTCTATAGTAAATTTTTCAAAAATTAATTTTTTACTGTCGCAAATTTTAATTGCGCCAGGGATTGCCTTTTCTATAGTAAATTTTTCAAAAACTATTTTTTTACTGTCGCAAGTTTTAATTAAGCCAGGGATTGCCTTTCCTACAGTAAATTTTTCAAAAACTAATTTTTTACTGTCGCAAAATTTTAATTACGCCAGGGATTGCCTTTTCTATAGTAAATTTTTCAAAAAATAATTTTTTACTGTCGCAAGTTTTAATTGCGCCAGGGATCGCCTTTTCTACAGTAAATTTTTCAAAAAATAATTTTTTACTTTCGCAAATTTTAATTACGCCAGGGATTGCCTTTTCTATAGTAAATTATTCAAAAACTAATTTTTAACTGTCGCAAGTTTTAATTACGCCAGGGATTACCTTTTCTATAGTAAATTTTTCAAAAAATAATTTTCTACTGTCGCAATATTTAATTGCGCCAGGGATTGCCTTTTCTATAGTAAATTTTTCAAAAAATAATTTTTTTCTGTCGCAAATTTTAAATACGCCAGGGATTGCCTTTTCTATAGTAAATTTTTCAAAAAATAATTTTTTCTGTCGCAAATTTTAAATACGCCAGGGATTGCCCTTTCTACAGTAAATTTTTCAAAAAATAATTTTCTACTGTCGCAAATTTTAATTGCGCCAGGGATTGCCTTTTCTATAGTAAATTTTTCAAAAAATAATTTTCTACTGTCGCAAATTTTAATTGCGCCAGGGATTGCCTTTTCTATAGTAAAATTTTGCAAAAAATAATTTTCTACTGTCGCAAATTTTAATTGCGCCAGGGATTGCCTTTTCTATAGTAAATTTTTCAAAAAATAATTTTTTACTGTCGCAAGTTTTAATTGCGCCAGGGATTGCCTTTTCTACAGTAAATTTTTCAAAAAATAATTTTTTACTGTCGCAAGTTTTAATTGCGCCAGGGATTGCCTTTTCTACAGTAAATTTTTCAAAAAATAATTTTCTACTGTCGCAAATTTTAATTGCGCCAGGGATTGCCTTTTCTATAGTAAATTTTTCAAAATATAATTTTATACAGTCGCAAATTTTAATTGCGCCAAGGATTGCCTTTTCTATAGTAAAATATTCAAAAACTAATTTTTAACTGTCGCAAGTTTTAATTACGCCAGGGATTGCCTTTTCTATAGTAAATTTTTCAAAAAATAATTTTTTACCGTCGCAAATTTTAAATACGCCAGGGATTAACTTTTCTACAGTAAATTTTTCAAAAAATAATTTTCTACTGTCGCAAATTTTAATTGCGCCAGGGATTGCCTTTTCTATAGTAAATTTTTCAAAAAATAATTTTATACTGTCGCAAATTTTAATTGCGCCAGGGATTGCCTTTTCTATAGTAAATTATTCAAAAACTAATTTTTAACTGTCGCAAGTTTTAATTACGGCAGGGATTGCCTTTTCTATAGTAAATTTTTCACAAATTAATTTTTTACTGTAGCAAATTTTAAATACGCCAGGGATTGCCTTTTCTATAGTAAATTTTTCAAAAAATAATTTTCTACTGTCGCAAATTTTAATTGCGCCAGGGATTGCCTTTTCTATAGTAAATTTTTCAAAAAATAATTTTTTACTGTCGCAAGTTTTAATTGCGCCAGGGATTGCCTTTTCTACAGTAAAATTTTCAAAAAATAATTTTTTACTGTCGCAAATTTTAATTACGCCAGGGATTGCCTTTTCTATAGTAAATTTTGCAAAAAATAATTTTTTAATGTCGCAAATTTTAAATACGCCAGGAATTGCCTTTTCTACAGTAAATTTTTCAAAAATAATTTTCTACTGTCGCAAATTTTAATTGCGCCAGGGATTGCCTTTTCTATAGTAAATTTTTCAAAAATTAATTTTTTACTCTCGCAAGTTTTAATTGCGCCAGGGATTGCCTTTTCTACAGTAAATTTTTCAAAAAATAATTTTCTACTGTCGCAAATTTTAATTGCGCCAGGGATTGCCTTTTCTATAGTAAATTTTTCAAAATATAATTTTATACAGTCGCAAATTTTAATTGCGCCAAGGATTGCCTTTTCTATAGTAAATTATTCAAAAACTAATTTTTAACTGTCGCAAGTTTTAATTACGCCAGGGATTGCCTTTTCTATAGTAAATTTTTCACAAATTAATTTTTTACTGTCGCAAATTTTAAATACGCCAGGGATTGCCTTTTCTATAGTAAATTTTTCAAAAAATAATTTTTTCTGTCGCAAATTTTAAATACGCCAGGGATTGCCCTTTCTACAGTAAATTTTTCAAAAAATAATTTTCTACTGTCGCAAATTTTAATTGCGCCAGGGATTGCCTTTTCTATAGTAAATTTTTCAAAAAATAATTTTATACTGTCGCAAATTTTAATTGCGCCAGGGATTGCCTTTTCTATAGTAAATTATTCAAAAAATAATTTTTTACTGTCGCCAATTTTAATTACGCCAGGGATTGCCTTTTCTAGAGTAAATTATTCAAAATCTAATTTTTAACTGTCGCAAGTTTTAATTACGCCAGGGATTGCCTTTTCTGTAGTAAATTTTTCACAAATTAATTTTTTACTGTAGCAAATTTTAAATACGCCAGGGATTGCCTTTTCTATAGTAAATTTTTCAAAAAATAATTTTTTACTGTCGCAAATTTTAAATACGCCAGGGATTGCCTTTTCTACAGTAAATTTTTCAAAAAATAAATTTCTACTGCCGCAAATTTTAATTACGCCAGGTATTGCCTTTTCTATAGTAAATTTTTCAAAAATTAATTTTTTACTGTCGCAAATTTTAATTGCGCCAGGGATTGCCTTTTCTATAGTAAATTTTTCAAAAACTATTTTTTTACTGTCGCAAGTTTTAATTAAGCCAGGGATTGCCTTTCCTACAGTAAATTTTTCAAAAACTAATTTTTTACTGTCGCAAATTTTAATTACGCCAGGGATTGCCTTTTCTATAGTAAATTTTTCAAAAAATAATTTTTTACTGTCGCAAGTTTTAATTGCGCCAGGGATCGCCTTTTCTACAGTAAATTTTTCAAAAAATAATTTTTTACTTTCGCAAATTTTAATTACGCCAGGGATTGCCTTTTCTATAGTAAATTATTCAAAAGCTAATTTTTAACTTTTTTAATTACGCCAGGGATTACCTTTTCTATAGTAAATTTTTCAAAAAATAATTTTCTACTGTCGCAAATTTTAATTGCGCCAGGGATTGCCTTTTCTATAGTAAATTTTTCAAAAAATAATTTTTTACTGTCGCAAATTTTAAATACGCCAGGGATTGCCTTTTTATAGTAAATTTTTCAAAAAATAATTTTCTACTGTCGCAAATTTTAAATACGCCAGGGATTGCCTTTTCTTTAGTAAATTATTCAAAAACTAATTTTTAACTGTCGCAAGTTTTAATTACGCCAGGGATTGCCTTTTCTATAGTAAATTTTTCAAAAATTAATTTTTTACTGTCACAAATTTTAAATACGCCAGAGATTGCCTTTTCTACAGTAAATTTTTCAAAAAATAATTTTGTACTGTCGCAAATTTTAATTGCGCCAGGGATTGCCTTTTCTATAGTAAATTTTTCAAAAAATAATTTTTTACTGTCGCAAGTTTTAATTGCGCCAGGGATTGCCTTTTCTACAGTAAATTTTTCAAAAAATAATTTTTTACTGTCGCAAATTTTAATTACGCCAGGGATTGCCTTTTCTATAGTAAATTTTGCAAAAAATAATTTTTTAATGTCGCAAATTTTAAATACGCCTTTTCTACAGTAAATTTTTCAAAAAATAATTTTCTACTGTCGCAAATTTTAATTGCGCCAGGGATTGCCTTTTCTATAGTAAATTTTTCAAAATATAATTTTATACAGTCGCAAATTTTAATTGCGCCAAGGATTGCCTTTTCTATAGTAAATTATTCAAAAACTAATTTTTAACTGTCGCAAGTTTTAATTACGCCAGAGATTTCCTTTTCTATAGTAAATTTTTCACAAATTAATTTTTTACTGTAGCAAATTTTAAATACGCCAGGGATTGCCTTTTCTAAAGTAAATTCTTCAAAAAATAATTTTTTTCTGTCGCAAATTTTAAATACGCCAGGGATTGCCTTTTCTATAGTAAATTTTTCAAAAAATAATTTTCTACTGTCGCAAATTTTAATTGCGCCAGGGATTGCCTTTTCTATAGTAAATTTTGCAAAAAATAATTTTTTAATGTCGCAAATTTTAAATACGCCAGGGATTGGCTTTTCTACAGTAAATTTTTCAAAAAATAATTTTCTACTGTCGGAAGTTTTAATTACGCCAGGGATTGCCTTTTCTACAGTAAATTTTTCAAAAAATAATTTTCTACTGTCGCAAGTTTTAATTACGCCAGGGATTGCCTTTTCTATAGTAAATTTTTCACAAATTAATTTTTTACTGTAGCAAATTTTAAATACGCCAGGGATTGCCTTTTCTACAGTAAATTTTTCAAAAAATAATTTTCTACTGTCGCAAATTTTAATTACGCCAGGGATTGCCTTTTCTATAGTAAATTTTTCAAAAAATAATTTAATACTGTCGCAAATTTTAATTGCGCCAGGGATTGCCTTTTCTATAGTAAATTATTCAAAAAATAATTTTTTACTGTCGCCAATTTTAATTACGCCAGGGTTTGCCTTTTCTATAGTAAATTATTCAAAAACTAATTTTTAACTGCCGCAAGTTTTAATTACGCCAGGGATTGCCTTTTCTGTAGTAAATTTTTCACAAATTAATTTTTTACTGTCGCAAGTTTTAATTACGCCAGGGATTGCCTTTTCTACAGTAAATTTTTCAAAAAATAATTGTTTACTTTCGCAAATTTTAATTACGCCAGGGATTGCCTTTTCTATAGTAAATTATTCAAAAACTAATTTTTAACTGTCGCAAGTTTTAATTACGCCAGGGATTGCCTTTTCTATAGTAAATTTTTCACAAATTAATTTTTTACTGTAGCAAATTTTAAATACGCCAGGTATGGCCTTTTCTATAGTAAATTTTTCACAAATT